>VDFB02019127.1:0-31358 GCA_007258455.2 Sequoia sempervirens | reverse complement strand
AAGCCCTCAACCTCACCAAACATTCATCAATTCTTCACCAAAATGCCAGCATACTGTTGGGGAGGTAAAAGGAGTAAGTTATTTCCATTTTTTAGTTTGAATTTTGTATTAAATAGGTAGATTGAATTTTTTTTTGATAAAAATTTATTTAATTTCAAGAATTGTTAATGCACCCAAAAATCCGAAAAATCCTAATTCACCTATGATCAAATCCTTCCTAAAGAACAACCTCAACAGATACCTTTTACAATTCCTTGTCATGCTTTAGGAATACAAGAAAATATAATGGAGAAAATTGAAAATAATAAAAAATAAAGAGAGGAGTTAATTGAAAAGTTGAAATATCCTATAGCAACAAAATCACATAGGACCACCCTCGCTTAATCATTGAAATCTATAATATCTCATACATAGATTCAGTTAGTAAGAAAATAAATAGTTGGTCTGATAAGAGACAAGAACTAAGACAATTTTATGTAGACAAATTATCATATAAACAAGTTAAAGATGAAAAAGACAAATTGGTCACTTGTGTGCACTATTCACATACCCAAGAACAAATCCCCTTAAATGATGCATGCAAGAGGTTCCCTATCCATTGGTGCAACCACCAAATGATAAAGAACCATTTTTGGGATAGGTGGTGGATGGTTTTTTACCATCCTCCATGCAACAACAATGAGGTATTGTAATATTATTTGAAGAAACTCTATTGTGAGTTTGTTCTCAATAAAATCACAAACTATTTTGACATGTGAGAGTTCCAAGGAAGATTTGGGGGCATGTCTTGATGCACAATGACCAATGATATCACTTGCTAGACTAGAGTATGAGCACATGACTATCTCTTCTTTTGTGAAGGAGATTATTGAGGTGGTTGTAGTTGTTTAGCTCCCTCACTCAAAGACTCATACAACATACTAGGCCTCTAGCACAAGGTGAGGCGAATGAGTCTTCCAGGCATCTAGTTCCACCTCATTTATGTTGGGCTTGTGGGTCACTCTATTTTTATGATACTAAGGATAGTTAGGATGCATATTCCTAGGATACATCAATAGCTAATTAGACGGTGATGATAGATGTCCTCCTAAGTGATACATTTAGCTTTGATAATCAAGTAAATGTTAGCAAGTTTAATTTAATTTACCAAATTTAATTTTTGAAATGCAAGATTAACTAAATTATTTGAATCATTATAATGAAATTTCAAGTTCATAGTGTTCACCCTACTTCTAGTGGTCCTCCACCTCCCTATTACATGACAATGTCTAGTGCAAAGGTATATAACTAGTAAAGAATTATAAATATTACATGTGAACAATTGAATGTTATATGAATGGTATTCTTATATCTCGCTTTGGATGTTGAATAGGTTAATGTTGGGCTTTTGATAGAAACACCTGGCAGTGGAGGTGGTCATCAAAGTTTCACTTAGGTAATACATAGAATTTTTAATTATAAAATAAAAAAATGTATTTCATAATTGAATAACGTTTAATGACTTGAAGGTTCTATATAGTTTTTAAGTATGCTTTGTACTTTTTAATTAATTTTATTTCAAGTTGTTATGTACTTCATAATCTATGAATTTCACTAGATCATGTTGTTGACCTACAAAAATATAGGCTAGTGGTGTCACTTAATTTTTCACCTTCTATAGACCTCTTTATTATATTAACTCTTGGGACCTCCATTGACAAAACCTAATTGTTCTATTTTATTATGTTATTTGCAACTCTTCATCAAAACTCATAATCAATTGTCTAGGAAAAATGAATACCTAGGGATAATTTTTATGATATTGATCATTCATTGAATCCAATCCTATATGACATTAATCTACCTTATTTTTCTAACCAAGGTGATGTCTATGGGTGTGAAGTTACACTCACACTCATAACCTTGATACACTTAAATACAAAATCAAAACCAAATAATTAGTTAACTAGGCCAATAATACATTATGGCTACAAGTCAACTTTGTACAAATCTTTGCACTTTGGTTTTATGTAGGTGTATAAGAGAAAATTCATTTCACTCATTTTGATAATGCTACTTGAATAAGGCAATAAATACTTGAACATTCATTTTCATCTACATTCAATACTAAAATCAAGCAAGAAAACTAATAATACTCATCCTACTACATGTGAGTCATGTAAAAATGAACTTAATATTTATTTGTTTGTTGAAGCTTGTTTTCTATGAGGGTATTTGAAATACCAATGAATTCATAGAAAGGAACTAATATTTTGATAAAGAATATCACTATCTATTAATCTAGTTTTAATGAGTTTAGATGCATAATTTAGATATCTTGAAAGATCAAGTACATCATTATAAAATAGGTTCATAGTCACAATTTAGGTCTATAATTGCAAGGTTAATCTATCACTAGTGCAAAAATAGACATTTTGATTTAGATCCACATACAATACTAAGAAGAAAAACTATTGATTATGAGACACATTAACTTCACTATCTTCATTAATCAACATTCATCCCTTTTAATAATGTTAAGTATCATATATCCATTAAATTGTATTTCTAACATGACTCTGTATTCCTCGATATAGTTTAATTTGATACATTTATTTACCTCATTATCCCAATGAACTTTAATTATCCTTTACAATAGTATTTCATAAAACTCTTTATTTACCGTCTACAACCATTAAATAGTGAAGATACATTGTGAATTTTTCACAATCAAAACATGGTGCATAGTATTTCATGTTTATGATCACACAATTATACCCAAAAACATACACTACTTCTCACACTAAATATTATATATCCTATATTTCTCATAAAGTTTAAGTTATGATAATGAAATGGTATTCATATGAAAATCTATTATGCTCAAAATATTTTAGTGTTTCTATTTCTCTAGTAAACACCATCTTATACAAAATAAAATAACATTCTCAACTAAGTATTTAATATGCAATGGTAAAATATAAACTCTAATCTATTCATGATACAATAAATCTGAATAAATCCCCTTGTTATGTCATATTCACTATAGTTATGGGATTCATAACAAGACTAAAATGTTAATACAATATTCCATTAACCACCTATTAAACTATGGAGCACTATATAGTTCAATAAGTACTCAAAATTTTGTTGGATATGACATATAACATTATAAGCCATGACCTACATCATCCTCAATGCAGTCACACACAAATATTCAATTCAATAGGGGATACATCCAATTGTTCACTTTATTAACAATTGTTTTGCTATTGTAAATAATGTATATGTTGAAACATAGTTATTTATGGTATCACAATAAATATACATAGAGACCCACACACTATCAATAATTAGTCATAAATAAGGATGGACATATTATCAACAACTATGACCTTACAAAATTTGTTAGTAGGAACACATAAATTGAAACATTTTTACCAAAAACTAGCTTGATCCCCTTAAAAAATTTAAAAATAAATATTTATTTCTAAAATGTAGTCATTGAGAAGGCATATTTCACAAATCCAAATATGAAGAATTCACATAATCCATCAAAAGATGGTAAAATAGTGGATTCCCTTACCATATTCTATATCCATTATGCTTCGTAAAAAAAAATGGCTATTAAATTTTTTTATTATCAGTATCATGCTTGCACTTGGATTTGATAGAAGTTGTTAGAGGCAACCTTTATGAGTGATGTTAAATGTTTTTTATGATCACTAACATGCTTGCACATGTCTTGGGATAGAATCTATATTCTATGTAAAGTAATTTTTAATGGTTAATCTAGGTCTTTACCATATTTGGATGGTTTAAACCCTTTAAATATTTATGTAAGAAGTCAATATCAAGTAATATAGAGAACATTCACTTATGTAGTTTTGGTAATGGAATAATGTTGTTTCATTTTTAGATTATGCAAATGGACACTCCTCTTGATATTCATAGGATAGTGGAGCATGGTGTCACTGTAGTAGTGCAAAGTTTGATGCCTTTCACAAAGGTATGAGGTAGATTAGTAAATTTCATGTTATATTCATCGTTTTATTTGTATATTATTGAAAAAATAAATTATATTCATTTGTAGTTTAATTTCTATCTAGATGGTTTCTATAGGTCTTTGCAATGCCAGATTGTGAGTGTGTCATTTTTGTGGATGAGAAGAGTGATTATTTTGTTATATTTCATTTTATAACGTAATTTGTATATATTAATGTCTATACTTTTTATTGTAATTGGTGGGGCTCCAAGAATCTTTAAACATGAGGTCAAGTGAAAGAGTTTGAAGGAGACCACCATCATACATATCTCCATCCCCTCGACAATCAAAGGCCACTCGTGCTTTTTTTCCTTCGCCTATAGGGAAATGGCTATCTATTAGGGTCCATTGTTGTATGCCTATATGGCATTTTTTAACATATATTTGGTATTGCTATATATATATAGTCCATATACCCTTGTAAGCCTATATGGATTTTGCATATGTTATATTTAGATCATATATCATGTATGCCTATATGGCCATTTGCTAATACATATATTTTTATCATCTATTGTATCCATATATTGCATTTATAAATGATTATTTAAATAAAATGAATAATAAATTTATGTAATTATAAAATGATTGATGGCTCCATTTACACCTATAATCACCAATTAAATAAATTGGAAAAAAGACACTCTTTCCATTTGGACTATAGTATGTCTTACATAATTGTTGGGACTAGATAATAGCTATTATTTCCAAAAATAACTTGCTTGATAGCACCCAATTAGTTATTACAGTATCTATCTAAGTATATCTGGCACCCGCCCTCCATCCTTTCTACATATACATTTGATCCGACAAATACCAAGTATCATCCACCAACCTAGGAATTTCCCTATTAATATTTCTGTATTAAAATGATGTGGACCTACGTGGCAGTATGGACCCCTCATCCCTAGCTGCTGACCAACTACCAATCTAAGCATTTATACAGCTTATCCCTCATTCCTACACTTTCCTTCTGCCAAAAAATAGACCCTATATTGACCAAAATGTTTATGACTACACTAAATTCAATCCATGGAGGAGACAAGTTCTTTGGTGTAGATCATTTAGTCATAAGACTATAAAGAGACCTACATTGACCAAAAACCCTAAAGTAGACCTATTTTGTTTACCCCCACGAGATGAAGAATGTAAATAATTCCTCTCAACAATTTTTTACTAAATGCAACTAACACACTTTGGAACATTTGAAACAATGTTACCATGGTGAAATGGCTTGGATATATGAAAAAATGAGAGAGTTTATTGTAGAGGGACCCTACATAACCCTATAACTTCAAACAAAATGTTTCTTAGTTCTATGGTTTTTGAGAAATAGCTTGTCAAAGTTTGCCACTTTTTTGGCACTTGTGAGTCTTAAGAGAAAGCTCTAACATAATGTAGCATAGAACCATATAACATATTAGGGTGTGAAAAAAGACCTTTCCTAGCATAAACCCACCCACATGGACATGTTGGAACTGTCTGTTTGGTCACACGATGAACAAAACAAAAATTAGGTTGCCTTGCAACTTTCTCTTCAATGCAACTAACACTTTTTGCAACATATGAAACATTGTCGCCATGGTGAAATGGCTTGGATATATAAAAACTTGAGAGAGATTATTATAGAGGGACCCTACATGGGCTTATACCTTCATAAAATATTTTTCTAAGTTCCATAGTTTCTACTAAATATATCATAAAATTTTGTCACTTTTTGACACTTAGGGCTCTTAAGAAAAAGCATCAACACAATGTAGCTTGGAATTGGGCTATTAAATAGGACCTTTCCTAGCATAGAAACACCCACACTAATGTGGTGGAACTGTCAGTTTGGTTGCATTATGAACAAAACAAAAGTTAGGCTACCTTGAAACTTTCTCTTCAACGCAACTAACACTTTATGCAACATCTAAAACATTGTTGCCATGGTGAAACAACTTGGATGTATGAAAAACTAAGAGAGGTTATTGTAGAGGGACCCTACATGACCCTATACCTTAAGAAAAATATTTTTTAAGTGTCATGATTTGCGAACATTAGCTCATCAAAATTTTCCACTTTTTAGCACTTAGGGCTCTTAAGAGAAAGCGCTGGCACAATGTAGCCTGGAACCATTTGGCATGCTAGGGTGAAAAAAAGGATTTTTACTAGTATAAAACCACTAACAAAAACATGTTGGAATTGTCAGTTTGGTTGTACAATGAATAGAACAAAAATTAGGCTACCTTACAACTTTCTCTTCAATGCAACTCACACTTTTTGCAACATTTGAAACATTGTCACCATGGCCAAATAGATTGGAGATATAAAAACTAAGCAAGGTTATTAGAAAGATACCTTATATAACCTTGTACCTTCAGAAAAAATGTTTCTAAGTGCCATGGTTTTTGAGAAATAGCTCATCAAAGTTCTCCACTTTTTAGAACTTAGGGATCTTAAGAGAAATCGCTAGTACAATGTAGCTTGGAACAATCTAGCATACTAGGGTGAAAAAGAGGACCTTGCCTCACATAAAACCACCCACATAGACATGTTTGTTGGTTTGGATGTAGGAAAAATATAACAAAAATTATGCCTCTTGACAACTTTCTCTTCAATGCATTTGACAATTTTTTCAATGTGTGAAAACTTGTCACCGCAATCCAATGGATTGGAGATATAAAAAATTAAGAGACATTATTGGAGAGGTACCTTACATAACCCTGTACCTTTAGATGAAATAATTCTAAGTTCCATGGTTTCTAAGAAATAGCTCGTCAAAGTTCACCACATTTTGGCACTTAGGTCTCTTAAGAGAAAGCAACCAATACAATGTAGCTTGGAATGATCTGGCATGCTAGGGTGAAAAATCAGACCTTTCCTAGCATAAAATAGCCCACTCAAATGTTTTGGAACTTTTAATTTGATCGCATGATGAACAAAACAAAAATTATGCCTCTTGACAACTTTCTCTTCAGTGCATTTGACAATTTTTCAACATCTAAAAACTTGTCACCACAACCAAATGGATTGGAGATATAAAAACTAAGATATTTTATTGGAGAGGGACAATACATGACCTTGTACAAGTTCAAATAAAATGTTTCTAAGTGCCACTATTTTCAAGAAATAGCTTGTCAAAGTTTGCCACTTTTTGTCACTCAGGTCTCTTAAGAGAAATTTTGAGTACAATGTAGCCTAGAATGATAGGGTGAAAAATAGGACCTTTCCTAGTATAAACCAACCCACTTGGATGTGTTGGAACTATCAGTTTGGCCACACAACAAACAAAAAAAAAAATATTCCTCTTGACAACTTTCTCTTTAATGCAACTGACACTTTTAGCAACATCTAAAACATTCTCACCACAGCCAAATGGATTAGAGATATAAAAATTTGAGAGAAGTTAGTGGAGAGGGACCATACATGACCCTGTACCTTCAAACTTAATGTTTATAAATGCCATGGTTTCTGATAAATTGCTCATCGAATTTCACTACTTTTTGGCACTTAGGTCTCTTAAGAGAAAGTGTCAATATAATGTATCCTAGAATGATATGACATACATGAGTGCAAAATAGGACCTTTCCTAGCATAAAAACCAAGGCTTTCACCCACCCAAATAAGAACCATCGGTTTGGATACATGACAAACATAAATGAAAAGTGTGTGTGTGGCTCCTCAAAAGTTTGTATTAAACACACATCCGAGCACCTTTAAATGACATTTGATAAAAAAAACGGGCGATCAAGCAGGGTTGGAGATGTATGAAAATTTGAGAGGTTATTGTGGAGGACCCTACATGACCCATATATATACCTTCAAAAACAGTTATCGTAGGTGCCAAGTGGCTTCTGGTGAAATATTCTTCCAAAGTTTGGCTACTTGACACCTTTAGGGCTCTTGGTGAGAAAGTCCTAATTACGTATGGATTTCGAACCAAGGGACTTCCTAAGGAAACCTATGCGGGAAGGTCCCAGAACCTAAGGCAAGGGATTTTCCTGTAGAACTCTAACACCATTATAAATGGAAAAAGTATCCTTTCCAAGCTACGTCTTTCCCATTCAAGGCGTTCTCTACTCTATGATAATACAATACAATAAAACCTTGTGGTGAAAGCTTCTCACAAATTCTATCAAAAGTATTATATATAGCTTAAGTAAATGGTGAGAATGAATGAACCTTAACAAGATTTATGGATAATACAATAAAATGCCCAAAAATCTGAAAATGCACTATTCTTTTCGCATGACAATGAACTGCTCCTTCCATTATTGTTAAATGCTTGTCATTGTATCCTTGGCATGACTATGATTTATTATTATGCATTGATATACCTTTTGTAATGACCTATCCTTATCTTCTCTATTGGTTACTTAAGACTCTATCAAGTATGAAATCCTTGACTATCTCCAAGGTTTTATTAGTGGTAATATTGTCCTCTATCAAACATGCAATCCTTGACTATCATTGTTATCTTTTATCCCTCTTTTCACTATCAATTATCACTTGTGCATGATGACCTTAGAGTTTTCATTGTTATCATTTACATCCTTTGTGATCATTTCTCAGTGTTATCTTCTCTTTGATTGTTCTTATAATGTTCTTAACACTGCACCATGTATAGCATTTTCCTTGTGTTTGTTGTCTAATACTTAATAATCTTCTATAGATTGTCTCTTCTTGACACAATACCTAATGCTTTTGGAAGTGACTAGAAAATTTATGACCATAGAAATAGTTTTTTTCTTTATCATTAGCTCATGCTTCCAAAGAGACTTTCATACACTTGTTTTGCACAATTGATTCATTCAAGCATTCAAATAAGATATCATCTTCTCAACAAGAAACTCATTCTCATACATATTGGCATTGTCCTCATGTTCTAGCTCAGTCATCTCTTTGAATATTGTTTTGTTTTAAATATTTTTCTACTATCCTCCTCTCTTTCACATTTTGACACTAAAAGGATAATGAAATATTTGTGTTACTTTCCATTGGTAGGTATGTATCTAGATGTTTAGTTTCTTTATCTTTATGAAGGTCACATGTATTTTTTTGACATTTCCAATATCCTTGCATAGAAAGAAGGAAACCTACCTCTTAGACTTGTCATAGTACCTTGCTTTTAGGCTTTCTTATAAATATGCTCCTTTGTATAATAAGGGCTCATAATATAATGAGCCCTATCAAAGAAGATTATCTTCCTTTGTTTCTAGTGCCACTCAACTTTTTTGGGATCTTGACATACTTTCAATGAATATTCAATTGTTGATGCTATTATTGAAGATGGAAAATATTTACAAGCCTTCCCCTTCATGTAATCCTTAAGAAATGTTGCCTCAAGTCATATATTTTCAATTTCATTCTCATAAACCACTAACAATAGATCATGACACTTCAAGTCTTGGCTATTTTTTTCATGTCACAGATTCTTCCATTTCTCAATTCTTATTATGAACATATTGTGAGGTATACTTTTTTGTACTGAATGGAATCATTAACTTCTGACCTAAATAATTCTCTCTAGAATTGGATATGACTGTCCAAAAGGCTTGTTTATGAACTTCATTTTTGTACTATGTCATCACAATTGACTTGACCATGTTGTATTTATCTTGAACTTCTTCTCTTACTTTACCTTGAACACCTTCTTCTCTTCCTTTACAACTTTATTTGTTGGGAGAAAGTGAATTTGGCAAAGGATTCCTAGGAAATAAAGAAATTTCATGTTAAGCAATAGGAATATCATATTCATTGTCATTGTATTCATGTGACTCTTTCTTAACATCTACCTCATCTTTTACTTTAGCCTTAGCTAATGCTCCCAGTGTTTTCCCATTGATTTTTTTCTTAATCAATCCATTTGGCTGACATCTTAATGCTAATTTTTTTTATCTTCTAAATCTTCGCTGACTATGGGTGAAGTACTAAGTGTTTTTACTAACTACTTCACTTGAAACTTGTGAGAGAAGGAATTATTATCATCTAGATCATTTTATGGCTTGATATACTATGTTCTTATAGGCTCTTTTGATTGTACATTATTGCTTGTTGGATGAGAATTGTTGTGTTTATTTAAGTATCTCTTCTTGAAGATACTAGAATCATGTGACTCAAAGGCTTATCATCTTCAGAATCATCTTGAGCTACCCATGATGAGGTTTTAAAAGATCCTTTACAAGTTCCAAGATAATCATCAAAACCACTCAAAAAGAACCCAAAATACTTGCAAACTCAATATAGTGTTTTAGATCTTATTTACATAAAATAGGACTAATATGACAGTCATAATATCACGAACAAAGAGGATGTGTTTGATTGTTAATTCCTATACCAATTGGTTAATATAAAGTATGAGAATGATGCTATATAACATGTGTATTAAGCATGAAGATGATGGAATGTAGGCTAGAATAACGATAATGGATGTATAAGATAAGGTTGTAGACTTTAGTGGAGTGTAAATTTATGACAATGAATGACTGTGAGAAACTAGATGTAGGCATGACTGATTATTAAGATAAGGTTCTAGAATTTAATAGAGTGTGCATTTATGAAAATAAAGGACCATGAGAAACTATATGTAGGCATGAATAATTAATAAGATAAGGTTGTAATACAAGTAAGCAATACAAGTACAAGTAAGAAATACAATGAAGAAAAAGTATTTGCATGTAATACAAGTAAGCAATACATCAACATCAATACCCTCAAGGAGGTCCACTTTTTATGATGCATATTTTAATAACCAAAATAAAGTGATCAATACCATAATTGTACAAATCTAATGTACATATTTACAAATTAGCACAACTTTACAAATCTAATGTACATATTTACAAATCATCTTGACCTTAACATTTTTTCATTTACAATCAATCCAAGGAACCATTTGGTTCTACTATAATCTTTATTATGTCAAGTATTGCCTCATGATCAAACTCATGATACTTCCACAAGTTCTTGTTCAATGGTCTACCCCCATATTTGATAAAATGAACATTGGATGCCACAACAAGGTTTGAGTAATGAAAAATATTATAATGTGTGTCAAAGTCCTCAAACAACCAGACATCAAACTTGTTAATTGGGTACCTTCTATTCCATGTTCCAGTAACAACCATTGACCCTATAGGGTATTTTATGTTTTCTCCATATATAATTGGGGCCTCCAATTATTTTTTTCCTCAACACAACATATGTAATAATTTGTCCCCTATTCAATGTATTCATCTACAATAACTGCATAAACATGTCTTGCATTGAGATGAGCTTAGTCAAAATTAGAAAAAGACTAAAAAGTAAGATAAAATAAATAATTTCATAAACTATGCAAGTAGATATATTACCTAGTTGAACCAGATCCGATATGTGATCAAAGTCAACTGATGATTGTAACGCCCCGACTTAGTTATGTTATAGCAAAGAGCAAACACAAAGTTAATAGAATATTTTTTTTTTATTGTTTACATATATGTTACAACGTTTCCAAGGCGTTGTTACATAAACTTAATAACTAAACTCAACACACTGATCTTCAACAAAAGTACAAATTTGATTTCATGTAAGATCCAATTTATAAAACTACATACAATAAAATATCCCAAATGTCCATTTTACATAAAGTGAGATTTTCAAGAATCTCCATACATCAAAGGTGATACAATCAGTACACTCTTACATAAGAGATAAAATTACAAAACATATAGTGTTCATCTGATATCTGATACAATATCCACGAATAAGCTCCGCATCAACAACCACGAACAAAGTAGTAACTAGAAACTGCTGCAAGCTTAGGATCAACTGCAGAAGATAAATAGCAGTGCAAGATTTTCCTCACACCATCAGGTCCAAGCACACTCTCCAGTATTAGAGATATCGACAGTCCACAAACGCTGAGCAGAACACGCATCAAGTATAATTCACAATCATAAATCAGTAAAACAGATAAAATCACAGTATCAAGTTACATTAAATTGAAATCTCAACAAAGGAAACACCATCATGATATAGACTAAGAGAGTGTCATCACATTGTCGAGATAGGTTACCCTGGTGAATCTTCCTAGACTACCGGCCCTCTCCAAGAGTTACCCTAGTAGCCTCTACCGATTCCCAGCCCCCATGCAGACTAATGCGGTGTCGTTACATCTTTCAAGAGGACAAGATGGCGACTTGCCATTCCAGGCCTTCTCAACCTTTTCTCAACCTAAATGAGCGTTAAGAAGTAGGCGAGGCATACCATTATCTGATTTAGTGTTTAGAACTACCCAACCCCTAATATATTAGTTAGGTTATCACTTAATTAACTCACCTACGATAGGTTACCCAGACAATCACTTCAGGATTTCAGCCCCTATCACAAGCCACTCTTCTATAACATGATTCAACATAAAATCAATCTAGGGGAAACCTATCAAGCACAAAAATCAAAACCAAAATGTTTACATCCTTCACTAGAGGCAAATCACAATCTCTAGGATGTCACTTCGAAAGACCACAAAATAATACAAAGCTATACCCCCACATAAGAAAAACATAACAATTGAGTATCACAGTTTAGAGATTAAAAAATTTGTTATAGTGATTTTCACTTTCCTAGTCTTAAGGGAAAAGAAACATATGTTAATAATGTTATGAATGTATACACCACCAAACTGTTACCGTAAATCAATCTCCATAAATTTTAAATTCCTTATAAAAAGAACTATAGAAATGATCATAAACTGAAGTGTATTGAATTTATAATACAAATTTTACTTCACTAGTTTTGATAAAATATAAATAAACTTTTTAATGTTGTGTGAATACAATGGACAATCACATTTAACTAATTTCATTAAATAAAGAATTTATATTACAAATAATCTATAGATATTGTTATATTTCTAATGATTTTCAAGAATTGTATATACTATCATTATATAATAACAATACAAACTCTTTATATTTTATACTACAATTACCTTGAAAATAAAATAAAATAAAACAAACATTTCACTTATAAAACAAAACTACACTTAACTGCACTTAACTACACTTATCTGTACTTAACTACACTTATCTATGATTTAAGTCTAATTAACTGATGTTATAATTTAATTATACTTGCGAACATAGTATTGTACTATACTAGTAGTTTGTAATCAAACATACTAGAGGTATTCTGCGCAATCAAGAAACAAGAATCCGCCATGCATCAATATTCACAATACAGATTTCATTACATTTTGTAACTGTAGTCTAATATTTCTTTCGTTTGCATGCAGAATTGAATATACTCATAATAGCAAAATATTCTTAGTTAGACAGTTGACAGAGAGAAATAGAGATAGCGCTGATCTTGCAAGTCATATATTTCAAAAGGAAAAGATTACGGAATATCTAATAAATTTATAGTTTGAATTAGCATTAGACATTTTTGCCACTAACTTTCCGCCGCACTGGTGCAATGCATTAAGTAGACTCTAAAACTAAAGAGCTTAAATTACGTTTTAATTAGATGAGAAGGAGATTACACAGGTCATTATAGAACACGGTTGCGGACACAACAAACTGGGCGCAGGTGATGGAGTTTAAGGAATACGGTGCCTAAATCGAGTCTCTTCATTCAAAAGATAAAAGACAGCGTACCAATTCAAGCAAGAAAGATAATGATAATTAGATACAACCTAAAAAAAAAATCAAAACTCCAGAGAATAAACTTTTACCTCTGCCATAAGCGCTGGTAAAGAGAAATGATGTCATGCAAAGAGGAGTTATCATACTACAGTCTTGGTTTTAAATCAATCTTCAAATCAAATATTATATAGCAAATAATATATGAAGAGGTCTGCGCATAATTCAAATAGACAATTTGTTTTATAGCTGATAGAGATTAATCAACTTGTGACAGTAAATAAAGGTATTAGAAAACAAAATAAGAATTAAAGAATTGTGTTATACCTAGGTTCCTAAAAATGGCAAGAATAGAGCAATATAATGATATAATCTTCCATATTCCTGTGCGCACCTTTCATAGATATATATTTGGATATATATTATTTAAGAATATAAAATAATTAACTATAAGTAATCTTAATAACAATTAAATGCTCTTCTAAATACAGAAAGTTGTATTTCTCAGCACAAAATACCGTAATACTAAAATTTAAACTACAGCTAATAAATATCTAGATCAGAAAATTATTTAAATCTTGTCTTGAATATAAAGAATAATCTTCAACCCTTTCTTAAAATTTCAATTTCATGCATTTACAATCATCTTATAGCCAATTTAAGGATGTTTCTAGATCTGGAATAATCATATTTACAGTATATTTTAACTCTTTCCTATTTTAATATTCAAATACAATTCTAATTTTGTTTCTTTGTTGTTTGTGCAGGTTCAACAAAACAATTTCCTTTCAAATCAACGATTCCTACAATAAATTTCTAGAATTCAAACACAAGAAAAAGAATTCAAGAAGAGAACCTGTTTAAACTCGAAAACTGGCTGAAAAACGATCCTTTGAAAACTTTTGTCAACCCCCAAGTCAAATCACCAGATTTCAATGAAGAATTTGCAATGAACTCAGCTTCAAAATTACGCTTTAAAACAAAATCCTAAAGAAAAACTCTTCTGAAACAATTGTTGTGCTGAAATTTTGCTAAAAAGCTGCTGCCGTAAAATTCTTCCCGTGAATGTTCAATTATTCCAAATCCCCCTTTTTGATATTAATTCATGCAATTCAATTTCAATCATAAATTTTAACTGATAGTTTCATTTGCATTGTAAATAACTCATTCAGTTCAACCCATTCTTAAAATATTAGAACAAACCTTTAACAGACAATTAGAGATTCATAACTCGTTGAAAATATCTTATTTTAAAAATATCTATTTCACACAATTCAATTTACACAATTATAACAACAATAATATTATTTTAATTAAAAACATTGCAAGAAATTAACTTTCACTGATAAATTCAACATGTTTAATTTAACTTAATAAATTAAATCACAAACGTTGGCATAAACATTTAATAAAATCAATATTAAATACGCAAACACAAAACAATATATATTTGAACATGACAAGACAATTTGGGCTATACGGGGTAACACAAAGATACTCGTTCAAAAATGAACGATGGTTTAAAATGACATGTCAATACCTCCGACAACATATTTATAATGAATTAGGGTACACTCAGACCTGACAAGCAGGTGGAGCTATTACCCGGTACCTGTGTCTGCAGGAAAACATCAAGGTTAAAACATATATATATAAACTCACGTTAGAAAACACACCGTGAATAAGAATTGCAGCGTAGCAGGGTACTCACGAATGAGTAATGCTACACTGTCTTATCCACCGACACAAACGAGCAAGATCAAACATATACAATCATAATAACATGATAACATAAACAATAATTATAACCAATAAGCCATATCATGAATGAACCTATCACAATATCATCGAACCAACATAACCAAATAACCAGGATGTCAATGTATCATCCGCAAAATCAAAACAACATAGTATCCAGAATCAACTAAGCATCTAACAAGCAGAATCAAACCAAACAGTATGTCTAAACTAGAGGGGCACTACAGCCTACACTACTATTACAAAGGAAACCATCGCAAATATGGAACAATAGTTTTGCAAAGAAAATTCCATAATTATGGAAAGCAAATACAGATGCAAAATTTGTTCTCAATGCATATGCAGGAGCAACGTATTGTAGCTCTTACATGACAAAGATTAACAAAACAATGACACAAGCATTCCAAAGAATACGTAAAGACCACAAAAATAAAAATATTGATGCGATAAAGATGATAACTAGGCTCGGAAATGCTTTACTTAATTTGCAACAAACGTCTTCACAAAAAGCTACTCACATTGCCTTATCGCTTCCACTAAATTATAGCTCAAGGAAATGTATATTCATTGATACAAGGCCTGAAAACGATCGCACTTTTGTTTTGAAATCAATAAAACATATAGCCAAAGAACCAGATAAATCAGAAAATGTAATTTGTAAATCTTTTATAGACTACTATGTAAAATGACCCCTACATATTTTGGGCATATGCCTTGCAGAATTTGTTGGAAATTACAACAAGAACGGCAATAGAATCGAACCAAAGACAAAATCAAATGTTATACACTTTATCAATTTCAATAAACATGTTGATCTAGAAAATAATTGTAGAGAGCAATTACTACTTTATGTCCCCTTTACAATGCATGAGAATACATTGAAACATAATTTCAATTCATGGAAAAATGTTTACATACATCATGAGAAAACAATTCAGCTTAACCGTGCAAAGTTCAATTACAATGTTCACTCTGCATGGGGTGACATCGACAAAGCTATACAAGAACTAAATGCTCAAGATGAAAATAATGTCAATGACAATTATGTCGAACACAATAAAAAAGCTTAAGAGGACTATGACATACAAGTAGATTTCCAAACTACTAACCACATCAACTTAAGTAGTAAAAGTCTCCATACAATTGAAATTATACAGCACCCCCAGATAATGGAAAACAATGAGTACTACAAATTATGAAAAATGTTAAACAAAGAGCAACAAGCAATTGTAAAGGACATTGTATTAAAAAAAATGAAAGATATTAAACGTCCACTACACTTATTCTTGACTGGTGGAGCTAGAACAGGAAAAACTTTCACTGCAAAAGACATATACCAAGCACTCCTCCGCATCTACAGTAATTCTATTGACAACGACCTAGATAAGCCTAAGGGACTACTAACTACTTATACAGGAAAAGTAGCTTACAACATAGGTGGAGTAACACTACACTCAACATTCCACATACCTTTCAACAAATCAGATTTCATCCCATTGAATACTGAAACATTGGATACAATGTCAAAGTACTATCAACAACTGCGTGTCCTTCTCATTGATGAAATCTCATTAGTGGGTTCTACATTTCTACACTATGTTGACAAGCGATTATGAGATATCATGCAAATGCCAACTACATACTTTGAAAATCTTGATACAATCTTTTGTGGAGATCTTTACCAAGCGCAACTTGTACTTGACTCTAATGTTTTTGAAAATAAACCAACAATCTCTGAACTAATGCCTTACAATTTTTGGAATGACAATATAAAGTGTTATTCTTTGATCTCTACCATGCAACAAAGAGATGAGAAATTCATAGCAATTCTTAATATAATTCATGTTGGATCACAAAAAAATGACGATTTGCATTATCTTAATCACCATTGCTTATGTCTACCACCGATGGACCCAACATTCCCTTTTCTCTTCTATAGAAGAAAAGATGTTGACGAACACAATAACAAAATGCTATCAACCATTCCTTGAGATATCATTCTATTAGATGCAAAGGATGAACATGAGGATAACTATGATGGAATAAGTTCATACAATCTTAGAGCTACTCTACCGACTCAAATATGCGTCAAACCAAATATACTTGTAGAAATATATGCTGGAAACTACAATACACAGGATGGTTTAGTCAATGGTTCAGATGGAATCTTCAAAGCATATACAAAACACAATGACTTGGATATAGTTTGGATCAAATTTAATGACACAAAAATTGGGCAACAACAAATAAAAAAACTAGCATACTATTATACTGAAAACATTAAGAAAGATTGGGTACCCATACTTCGCATTTCTAGGCCCATCCACACATCAATCATTAAAAAAAGAATTACAATTAGAAAACAATTTCCAATACAATTAGCTTGTGCAAGAACTATACATTGATCCCAAGGACTTACAATGGATGGTATGGCATTTGATCCAAGTGGGATTACACAACATGGAATAACCTACACAACACTATCATGAACAAAATCCATCCAATCATTATTCTTGCTCAAACCTCTAAATGTAAAAAATTTCAAAGTCAAGAAAAAAGTAGTCCTTGAAATGCAACGCCTTCAAACAAATGCCCAATGGATATTTGAAAATGAAAAAAAACCTCATAATAACATGATCCCAGAAATTTGTATGTGCACATTGAACACACATTCCTTACGTGCACATATAAATGACATTCTAAATGACCATGACATAATGGCATCTGATATCTTATGTTTGCAAGAAACACACATGCATCCATTTGAAACTAACAATATGTTTCAAGATTTCAATTCCTTTGGTCTATTAAACATACATGGCATTTTGACTTTAGCTAAAAGAAAATTTATTATATCTAAAACAACACAACATACAACACCAAACATTGAATCCATCACAATAGCAATAACTCAAACTAACGCTGAGTTGAATGTCTGTAACATCTATGCAAGACCCAATACTCCAATCTCAGAACTCTTAACAACGATCGATACAATACTTACACATATAAACACGCAAAACATCTTTTATATTATACGAGACTTCAATATAGACATGAATATAGAAAAAAAAAAGAAAAAAATACTCTCTAATCATATGGAAAAGAAACAAATAAAATTCATATTAAATGAAACACACACTATAAACAAACCACTAATTGACCATGTATGGTGTAATTCACACACACATGCATCTTCCATCTAAAAATTGGAAGCATACTGAACTGATCATCTTGCCACATTCATAAATTTCAATCCTAATCAACAAAATTACTATACTTGACATTCTCACTAACCACATTAAAATATTGGTCCTCTTCTACAACATTGCTACATTACTATGATTATTTCTATTATGCTACCTATCTTAACCAAAATTCTTGTTTCAAAATTGTATGCTTATTTCATCATTTTTAACAAATATACTAATGCATCTATACAAAAACCAAATAATTTTTGGGTCTTTGCAGCGAAAACCAATTACTTCTCTAATTGTTCAAACATATTACCCTACTTGATATTTAACATAAATTACTAGAATTTCATTGTAGTCAATCTAACACCAAGGATTATTATTGCAGGAAAACAATGGAAAGTAGCAAGAGAACAAGCAAGAAACAAGCAACAACACAACTAGAAACACCCAAAAGGTAGTCAAGACACAAAATTAAATTTCCAATCTGCTAATTCACTTTTCCAATGCTCAAGATTTTCTATTATATTTTGTACATATCAAAAATTGGAAGCCCCCATTCCATATCCATTGAGGATCTAAATGCACGAAAAGTTGGAAACACTTTTGAAGGTGATGTAATTGTAGTGTACAAATCCAACCTAGACAAAGCCAACCAATCACGTGAATTGCTCTGTGCAGACTTGACAGATGATAAAGCTGAAATGACAATAACTCTTAATGCTATTGGCCATCTTATCAAACAACATGAAGACAAAATCATTCCTAGCTCTGCAATCCGTATATCAAATTCCCAACTTGCACACAAAATAGATTATGATTGTGGTGACTGTGACTGCATTATCATTTTGCAAGAAACAAGCATAGTTGAGGTCATACCCCGCCTATGTGAAGAATATAAGTTCATACCAGAAATGACAATTCAACAGTTACTTACAAAAACAAATAACTATCCAATTGGAAAAGTTGCTGCAATAGTTCTCTCTACAAAAAGAACATCATCACACTTTCTACTTGACATCAAAGATGGTCATTCTGACATGGACAAAGCACAGGTACATAGATTCTTCATTCACTTCTCCTCAACAACTTTAAATTCATTGATTTCTTCTTTTTATCATTACAATCCATTTATTAAATCTAATTTACTCGCATTTAACAAACAGTTACAGTTACACGATAGTTTCACACAACAATTCTTAGAAATGGAAAACCTGGTGCGAGAAGACAAGTTTCCATGAATGTTATTCAAAAATATTGTAAGACAAAAAGAGCCAGACAACAAATTCACAACCGTCAAAGCAACATATATTTGCAAACTAAACAACAAAAGAACAATGGAAAGGCTACAAAAACTCATCCAATCAACATTTCAGGTAATCATTTCAAATTTGTTACTTTCAAAAAATATTATTAAATTTTCTCCCCTACATAACAATACTATTTCCATATATGTTTCAGATACAAGGAATTTTAAAAGTTTCCAACCCATTGTCCAACCCCTTCCATGCATTTTGTGTGAACTGCAACTTCAAGTTTGAAAATTATGGAACACTAGAAGACCAGGTTGCCTTTTGTGCAAGATGTAATGATGACGTGAACTATATATTCTCCCCTTTTCTAAAAACAATTCTTATACCTGAAAATAAACAAATAATACATTGCTTTGCCGATAAATCCATTGTCCAAATGTTACTACCTGAATTGCATAACACCACCTATGAAGACTACATTGATGACAAATCAAACATCATCTTCATGTTACGGGATTTCTCGGCAAGGGGGAGCTTCACGTTGAACCATAACAACATCATCATCAATGCCAGCCATCTTCATGAATAGTCAACAAAATCATTACAGGTACGTAAACTTTTTTCCTTTAATATTTATGTCTATGCAAGTCAATATTGTGCTATATAACAATTTTCACTTCCTAAAACCCACATTTACTACTTGCAGGCAACATATTTGCTTGGAAAAGGGACACTATAAGCACTTCTTCAGACTGCACAACACCTATAAAAGTTTCCTACAATTTTAATTTATAATACTACATGTAAAATAATACAAGGACATTTCTTTCTTTAAAGTTTAATTTTCTATGATCCTTATGACTAAAAGCAAACTCTATAAATATATATTTATGTTTCCAATCAGACTACATCCTTATTAATGTGATTTAACTAAGTATTTCTGTGGTGTCAAGTTTCAAAATATTTATTTCCTAAGTTTACTATGTCAACTTATATCATGTGTACTTATTCAAAAAATTATCTCAATTATCTATGTTTGATAACATTGCATTCCAAACTTCACTACATTTATATATTCAAATTTTATAAAAATTACACATTCGTAACATGTTTTACTATATTTAGATGGTGAGCACATTAATCCTTCACTTATACTACAATTCAATTACTTCTGCAAAAAATTTCCTGTATTAAATTCCAAAATATCAATATTTCTACATAAAATGCGCTTCCATATGTCTTTATTCCTTCTAACTCTCCCCACCACCTACTAAAAATTTAACAATCAACAGGAACATGATGCAACTGTGTCTCTTGTTTATCAAATTTCTATCTAATTGTTACATCAACACCTTTACAATAGAGCATATTAAAATTCAACATATTTTGAATATACTTAGCTTGACAAATAAAGACCTTACAATGAGATTGGAATACTATCGTGCCAAAAACATATTTAATTAGTTGTAATTCAATCATTGCATCTTTGAATTATTTCTTCATCCTATTTGAACTTACTATAGATTAGATCATCAACACATGCAAACACAAAATATTTCATTACCTTCCTTCTTGAAATACGGTGTAGGTTTATTCTTGCTTCTTACATATCTATTTATCAAGAACCATGTATTAGTTCTTGAATACCATGGTCTTTCTACTTGTTTCAAACCATAGGATGCTTTCTTCAACCTATAAACATATTTATTTTTTCCTTATTCTTTAGGTCCTTATGGGTGATCTACATATACTACTTCTTCAATGTAACCTTTTAAAAATGAATTATTTAGATATAATTGGTGTACTTACCAAAATTTTTGATCCCCCAATGATAATATCAATTTTATAATATCTTGCCTTGCAATAGGTGCATATGTTTCTTCATATCCTATGCTAGACCTTTGAACATATCCTTTTATAACCAATCTAGCTTTTTATGTTTTAATTGTACCATCACTTTTGTACTTTATGTTGTAAACCCATTTACTTCCCACCACTCATTTGTCTTTTGGTAGCTTTACAAGCTCCCAAGTTTTGTTTTTCTTAGTAGCATCAATCTCTTCTTCCATAGCTACAATCCATCTTTTATTTTCAACACCTTCAAACTTATTAGGTTCCACATCAATATTTGAATAAAATATATAATTTGATCAATTCATCATTTTCATTGCTTTCTCTAACTTGACTATATGTTAATCTTCTTTCAAAAATTTGTTTTGTCATTAGATTTGGAGGATGAGTTTGCATTACCTTATTATTTTTGGTAACAACATTGCTTGAACTTGATGTAGATTTTACACTTTCAATTTTTTCTTCTTGATCCCAAATTATTTTTGGCTTGCTTTTCTTTCTTTCATGTATTTTCATACACTCCTTTGAGTTTGCATTACCTTATTATTTTTGGTAACAACATTGCTTGAACTTGATGTAGCTTTTACACTTTCAATTTTTTCTTCTTGATCCCAAATTATTTTTGGCTTGCTTTTCTTTCTTTCATGTATTTTCATACACTCCTCTTTCAACAAATATTACATTTATAGAAAAAATGCTCTTCCTTTCTTAAGAGGAATACAAATTGTAAGCTTTTGTTTTGGCACTGTAACTTGTAAATATGCATGCTTCAATCTTTGCATTCAATTTTTGTTATTTTTCATCACTTATATGAACATAAGCTAAGCAACTAAATAATTTCAAGTGTGCCATTGTAGAATTTCTCGTAGACTATGATTAATGTGGTGTCTTATTTCTCATGACAATAGTGTGCTCCTATTTATGATCTAAACAACTATTAACTACTTTAGCTCTAAATACCTTTTCCATACTCTTTGCATCCAATATACATCTTGTTGATTCTATTAGTGTTTTTTTTTTGCCACTCCATTTTACTATGGTGTGTATGGTTTTTTTTAGCTATCTTTTGAGTCTAATATTTACACAATTCATTGAATTATTTTGAACTCAATTTACCTCCTCTATCCTCAAACATTTTGTCTTCCACTTTTTTTTATACCATAGCCTCAAACATTTTGAATGTTTTAGAAGCATCACTTATATTCTTCAAAAAATAAATCCACATATATCTTGCAAATCATTAATAAATGTAATTATAAATGTTGCATATCTATGCTTGATTTGGATGTAAGACCACATAAATACCAATGAATAAAATCAAATGGATGATTTTCTCTCCATGTGTTTCTAGGAAACCTATTCCTATGATGTTTTCCAAGTGTAAAATCCTTGGACACGTTTTCCCCTTTGCTTGAATCTTTAGTAACTCATTTACCATAATTATTTGATACAACATATGCAATCTCTAAAAATCAATATGTTGCAAAATCTACTATTTCATAATCTATCTTATGCCTACAATATATAAACATAAAGGAGACCTAAAAAATCCTAGCAAATAATACCATGGACCCAAACAAGGTTTCAAAATACAATGGTAAGAATTATCAAAACCCACACAAATAATTTTTATGACCCTCATATGTGTGGAGACATCTTAAAATTGAAAATAAATCTTACACAAGAATATTTACCCTCCACCACTCAAGTTGATATATGTAACTTCCAAGCACTCCCTCGTGAAGTACTAATAATAATTTGCACCCACCAAGTAAAAAATTCTCTTACAAGTACACTATATAACTTTCTCATCAACATCCAATTACAAATTTTCTTTAAGTCCTTAGAAAATAATAAAATAATCACACATCTCCACCCTCCCATGAGCATCTCATTTTTTCCACTCCATGGTTTTTGGAGATTTATAAATTATTTACCCCTTTACAAATAATTAAATTAAAACAAACCTTAGAGAATACAAGGTAAACAAAACATCTAATGTTAGCATTCTCTCATTTGATATTAATATTGTAAAAGCATAAGGGCTCCAACAAAATGAACTAATCATAAAGGATATAGCCATGTTGTATCAAATCACTCATTTTTTTCTCAAGGGCTCAATAGAGTATCTACAACATCCATTAAGTGACTATATGTTGACCACAACACTCATCCTCCATTATGCCTAGACACAAAAGATATAAAATAAAGCCAAGAAAAAACTTTGAATGTGATACAAAAACCATTATACTATGCATCAACCCAATCACATACATTGAAATCCATCTCCTTTAGAATAAGACTGAGTAACTACCATATACTCAACACATTAGTTAGAATGACAACCATAACCTATAGCTAACACATCCAACCAATTATATCACAAAATAGGGTACACACATCATATGTAAATATTTTCCATCCAATTCCACATATTCAACCCAATTTGTAATCACAAGTCCCTATATATTCATTGTCTTGCACAAAGTATGTCTCCATTTGTAACAAACACATAAACATGCAAAATACTTGAAAAACTTTGTATTGTAGGCTAATGATACATATAAATTCCAAATATTTCCATTTTATATGCAATATATATTTTGGAATTGATCAAAACATTTAAAATTTTACCAACATCACTTGCATAAATGATGTGGCTCAAGTCCTCCATTACATAGTGTCGAAGAACACACTGGTTTGCACATTTTCATAATAAAATGTTGCAAAAAAATCTCTCCTTTGATCACCTCAAATCCCATAGGTCCTTAAAATCATAAATAGAATAGAGATTAAAGAGCCCCAATCATCCATAGTATTACTAAAAAATAGTTGAGTATAAAAATAGTAAATAATCACCATGTTAAAAAATGAAACAAAGTGATATAAATAGCTCTACACAAATCCCAACTCTTATGATAAATAAAAAACATTAAAGATAAACAAAAATCTAAAGGGATAACTTGTAAATCAAACCATGTCCTTCTACCAACACCAACATGTACTTTAGTTGTAACAAGTAATATTTACTTTCAAATTCTAAAACAAAAATTCGTCAACATCTAACTATTCAAGATTATTTTCAAAATAATTGAGCATACCCTCTATAGCTCCCTTTTCACCTCTTCTCATTCATGCAACTAATATTGCAATGGTTTCCCTAGGTATTTATTAGTCATATTCCTTGGCCTAATAAGGTCATACTCTTATTATGTCCCAACATGATTCTATAAACAACCTATCTCTCTTGTTTCCAATAGTAGGGAATAGGTTTTTACAGTTTCTCCTACTCATTGCAAGATTACTTTGGTCTCTCTAGCTTGCTCCATTTCTGGTGGTGGGTCTTCTATGGTTGCTACTTGTCACTCAATGCTTCCTCCCTTGATGCAATTGAGGTGGCCTCTCCCCACATCAAAACAATTAATGATGATTCTCTTGGTCATTGTGTTAGTGCAAGTGCCAAGTTTGCTACATTAGGGTTATGTTGATAATCACATGCAAATATTGCTAGTAATGGATCTCATGCTCGTCCTCTACAAGAAAAACTACATCCACCCCCTTGTGTATAGTCTTCCTTTGTGGTGGTTTATGAGTATGATGTGATTGAGAATAATTATTTTTACTTGTGAAGTGGACTGGTTTGCAAATTTAATATTTTTTGGCCTTCCCTTCTTAATTTACACAATTGGGTCTTGGATACATGAAAGCCTCTCATTAAGGTAAATATTGAGCTCTTCCCTTGTGCTAAAGGATTTTACATTTCTATTTTAATATTAAAATGATAGGTTTTTTGTGCTTGATGATGGTTTGTGGATGTGGAAAGAGAACTCTCTCTTGGTCAAGCCTTGGAATACTTCAACCCCTTTCTTGAACCTCTCAATGTTAGATCTATTTGAGTTTTCCTTCTTAATATTCCCCTCCAATTTTAGGAATATTCTTGTTATGAGGCTATAGGAAACTCTATTATGTGTTTCTTGAAGGTCGACTCTACCACTTCCTACACAAGTCACTCAACATTTGCTCATATTTTGGTGGATATTGATATCTTCAAGCCTCTTTATGGGGACATTGTTTTGATGGTGGGGGATAAGCATTAGACTCAACTAATTGATTACAAGGGTCTCCCATTTTAGATGATTCTTTTTATTAGCCATCTGACTATTGATTTTTCACTCTACCAATGTAAGGGAATTGGGACATGATAGATGAATGCCTATGATTATCACTTAAATATTCAAGCCTTTGAATCTTTGATTGATAATTCCTGTCAAGATTTCAAGTCCTCTTAGATTTTTGAAATCATGTGATTGGTACAAATATAGTGAGCCTCATTCTTGTTGCTCCATCAACTTGTATTAGTGTCCCAACGTCGTACTTATTTGGTTACTAACTATTCAACCCCAATATAAAAATAGTAGTAATATATGTAAGGTTCTCAAACCAAATGAAGATGAAACTAACAAGCATATCCATAACTAGTGAATATGCCCAAAACCACTAAATATCTAATGTACTCCTCAAACTAGTCCTCATAAGTGATTCCATAGCTCAAGGCACAAACATAAAGATATAATGGAAAAAATAACCATGCATCTACTCCTCAAACATGTCCTTATAATTCACATCCATATCTTAAGACTTAGGTAAATGAGAAGACAAAACACAATGAAAGAATGCATTTAAAAACTATGTGTGTAGTACCTATAAGATCATTTATGATCAAGTGGATAGAGTGGGGTATGAGTCTTTTCTATAGATGAACCATAGTTCTATCAATAGATCCATTTTGAACTCACATCAAGCTCTAGGTTTAGTCTCCTTAGTCTTTCACCTAAAGCGATGCCATGAGACTCATAATTCTAACACATGATCTCAAAATTTAGAGATCTAACGTCACCCAAATATGATATAGGAACATAATTGATCATCTCATGTCAAGAAAACTCCAATTGTAACTATGTAATAACCAAAATATCACAAGAAAAAAAAACCATTGCACTTATCTAATAGATTACCACAAATCATTTTCAAAGCTCCCACTACATGACCAATATAAAATATAGGAACTTACCATGACATTATGATGTACATCATAACCAAAGCTCAAACAAAATATTTAAGAGCTCTACATGGTAACAAATCAACCATGACCTCATAAAAATGAAGATAATCATTTTATACTAGTAGAAATAGGAACTATTAAAGAACTCTCAATACTCACAAGAGGTAGAAGCCAAGAGCCCCTCATGACACCAACACCCATTGTAAAAGATCACCCATCACAAAGTGATAAATCTGCATCACTAGAAATAATATTAATAAATGTGATATTGATCTACACATGAAATCATGATAAATATCTCTCAATTGAAGATCACCAATGATTCTCACACAATCAAAGAACTCAATTGCACACCAAGAGCTTCCAAAAGATAAAGCAAAAATATGATCTCCAACCCAAAATATACCATGAACTATAAAACTACATAAATATCACACTAAATCATGATTTGAAGCCTCTAATGATTGTTAGGAAATAGTGTCTCAACCTTGCAATTACACGAGGTTACTATTTATAGTAAGTTTACATTTGAGCATGAATTGATGTAAAATTTTCCTCAAATCTTTAGATTGGCTAAATAAGCATGCTCATAAAGTTTCATCACAAGATCATGTTTGAATTTGAAGATATTAAAGTTTTCATTTTTTAAAGTTTTGAAGTCCAATTTGAAGGACTTTAGAGGAATTTTTTGGGCCTAAAAGTGGTCATAACCAACAAAGCAGGTTATAGCTTGATAGAGCACTTCATGAGATTTTAGCGGTTCAAACAATTCATCAATCAGATACCTGAATCAAAATTTATAGCCTTCAAAAGTTGGGTCTCTTGAAATGGGAGATGTAAAAATGCATTGGAAACATAAATGAGCTATAAAAGGGGGAGTTACACATGCTAGTGTGTTTTTTGACACATCATAAGCATCTTTTATTGGAAATAAGGATGAGCATCAATTTTTAGGTGGTTTTAGCTTATGGTTTTGTAATATTATTTAACAGTTTCATGCATTTTATCTCCTATATATTAGGTGCATGAGATGTAGGTTGTGTGTAAGAGTCTTATAGTTTTTGAGTTGCCTCTAGATCTCTGGTTTGTGATACTCCTATGAGAAAGCTTTCTCTAAAATCATATTGTAATCTTGTTAGTTTTTTGAATAATATATTGGGTGACTTTTGGAGTGTGGGGCTTTTCTCCTAAAAGGGTTTTCCCCACGTAAATCTCTATGTTGTGGTATGAATATTGTTTATATTTTTTTTTTAATTTTTTTTAAACCATTTAGATATGATTTTTTTGCATAACCCTCCTCTCAATATTAGTAGTAAGTTGTTTCACTACCTTAGCTTCCTTACAAGTAGTATTAGAGCTTGATCACCTTTAGTTTCAATTTTAGGTTGTTGAGTTTTTTGAACTAACATAGATTTGAGTGTGAGGTTGTGAAAAAGATACTTTGTGATCTTGTTGAAGGAATTTTTAGATAGCAAGAACATCAAGGAGAATAGAGGGAGATAATTTTTTTGACAACAATTTTGAGATGTGGAAGATGAAGATGGAGGATTTGCTAATGATAATGTTTTAATGCCTGTAGGTCCTAATTTGGCTACTCAATATGATGTTATGGACTATAAATCCAAGGTTCTAATCTAAAGACCACTTTTTGATCATTTTCCATGAAGAAAACATTGCATAGAAACTATGGAAGAAACTTGGTGAGATGTATCAAGCCAAATCTTTAGTAAATTATACTTTTTTAAGGAAGAAATTATATTCCTTGAGTATGGAAGAATATGGAAAAATTACAAATCACCTAGAAGAATTCAATATGTTGATGACTCAATTGGCATCAATTGGTGTCAAAATGGATGAGGAGGAGAAATTTTAGATCTTACTTTGTTCTTTGCTTGATTTATGGAATTCTCTTGTTATGTCTATTTAGATTATTTTTGTTATTTTGAAGAATGAAGATGTGGTGGTTTCTTTGCTCTCTGAAGAGATGATGAGGAAGGTATAAATTAGTGCCAAGGAGGCCCTAAATGTTCATGGAAGACCTAAAGAAAAAGGAAAGAAGAATGAGAAGCATGATAAATCCAAATCCAAGGGAAGATCCAAATCTCCTAGAAAGTCCAAAGCTATTTTTTGGAATTGTGACAAGCTTGGACACTTCCGTAAGGAGTGAAAATAAGAAGAAGAAGAATAAATTTTATTATGATTATGGATTCAATAAGAAAGATGGTGATGCATTCATTAAAAATTTGGCAACTCGTGCAGGTAATGATGCATGGATAATTGAATTAGGTGCATCTTTTCATATGACCTCTAATAGAGATTGGTTTTCTGAATATGAAGAATTCGATGGAGGTAAGGTGTACTTAGGTGATTATTCTTATTTTTATATTGTTGGCTATGGTAAAGTTAGAATCAAGTTTCTTAATGGTAGAATATAAAGCATTAATGTGCATTACATGTCCCTGGATTAGCAAAAAAATTATTATCTAAGAGAAAACTAATATATGCAAGCATGTAGGTAGTATTTTTTTGATGTAGAATGCAAGATGGTTAGAGGTGCTATGGTGATTGCTAGAAGTGTCAGATATGAAATGTTATATAAATTTGATGCATGCACCATTTAGTGCAAAGTTCTTTTGTGAAAAGAAAGATTGTGGATACTTCATTGGAAGAGGTGAGGGTTTCATCTTTAGTGGATGATCATGGCTTATGGATACCCAAGGGTGGAATCAAAATTACCTATAGAGAAGACAAGTATATGGCATTAGAGAATTTTCCACATTGGAGAAAAGGGTTTAAGGACCTTGAAAAATATAAACCTTGTTGAAGGGTTGTCCAATTGTAATCTTGATTTTGATTTTTGTGAGTATTGCATTTATGGAAAATGAAACCACACCCAATTTTTCTTGAGATCTCATAAATCTCATGGTGTATTGGATCTTATTCATTCTAATGTATTGGTTCTTGTAGGTGTTCCTTTGATTGAAAATCCATCTATTATTTTTCATTTATTAATGATTATAGTAGGACACAGGTATATTTTCTAAAGAGTAAATTTGAAGTTTTCAGTTGATTAAAAGAATTTAAAGCAATGGTTGAGTTGCAGATTGGAAATAAAATAAAATGTTTGAGGACTGATAATGGTGGTGAATTTTTCTCTAATGATTTTTATATATTTTGTAAACATTGTAACATTCTATTGGTGTTGCAATTCTCACCTCTGGAGTGCATATTGGCAACAAACAACTATGCATAGTTGAACTGCTCTTCAAATTAGGAGGGGAAGCTCCCTCTTTTGCTGATATGTGTGAAAAGGTAAATTAATCTAGTTCCTATCTTTTTGACTCAGCTAGAAGAGGCACAAGGTTAAGAAAACCAATACATTGTAGCTAAGGTTTTTCTCTAGTTTTGCAGATCTTAACTACAACTAGGCTAACACTTAAACTATCCTATTTCCTCAAGAAAAATAGAGCATGAGGACTTAGGAGTAGGGAGTATTTGATGATAAACTTTATATCAGGATTCCCAAGGAGGAGGAACCCCTATCCGAGGTGTAGGCTGATATGAAGGTTATTGGTAACAACATCAAATGACAAAATCTATTTCTAAATTCCCAAGGAGGAGGAACCCCTATCTGAGGTGTAGATATGAAACAAGCTTATTGGAAACAACACTTAAACAAAAATATTTCTTTCTAAATTCCCAAGGAGGAGGAACCCCTATCCAAGGTGTAGATATGAAAGAAAAACTATTAATCACAACATCAAATGATAAACTCTATTTCTAAATTCCCAAGGAGGAGGAAACCCTATTTGAGGTGTAGATATGAAATATTAATCACAACAAAAATAAATCTAGGAAAAAAAATTGCATAACGAGACACACACGCAATGAACGATCAAACTAGCTTTATATTTAACTAAGTGGACCAATACAGAATAGCAATATTGCACGGCAAGGTGGGAAAAAAGTTCTAATTACAATATGAACAAATACTGAATAACAATATTGCATGGCAAGGTGGCACAACAATTTTCTATTATGATCAAAAGTTAAAATACAAATGAGCAAGAATGCTCTTATTTATAGACCTCAAAGGAGTAGGGAACCCTAAAATCTCCTTGAGTTAACATGAGTCTTGCAAGCATGCAATATTTATTGCTAAACCTAAATGTATGCAACTATACAGTTAACTGGAAAAATTACCTCAGTTAACTGAATTAAAACTAAACTAAATGGACATTGCAACACACAAGTCCTTATTGATATGCAAGTCAATTGACAACTAACATTAGTTAACTGAAATTGAAAACTACATGAGAACTCCATATGTACATAGGTAATTCCAAAATAGACATGCAATGAGATGTGGATCAGTGAGTTAACTCGCAAAGAAGCATCAAGTTAACTATTGTGTCTAATGTCTATCTTGAAAAGGTGGGACACCTTGATATGGTAGTTCACTGGTTGCGATCTCAAGAAATTAACCCTTCCATGAGGTCATTGAATGCATCACCATTTGGAGCATTGATACTTCTTTGAAGTACTTAGTGTCTCCTCAGCATCTCTTCATTGCCCGTGATCTGACTCTACAGTTCTCCTCCAATCTTGGCC
>VDFB02019126.1:0-15759 GCA_007258455.2 Sequoia sempervirens | reverse complement strand
CAAATAGGCCAAAGAATAAGATCAACAGTGGAGAAATGAGGGTAAAGATTTAGCAAAATCTTGACCATTGCTCGCCCGATCGCTAGATTTAGGTGCTCATCGTTTAATTCATGCGAGATTGGCAAAAATGAATCATGTGGCTCATGTGGGCCCAACATTTTAAAGGCATGGGAAGTGGGTTATTTTCTTGCTTGATAATAATTTTAAAAGGATTTCATTTCATTAAATAAGTTTTGTTTTTCAATATAAATGAAGGAAAAATGGGGACAAATTAAAAGGCTTCAGGTGGGCCCACTATAGATTTTAAAGGGAACATTGCTTGAGGTGTGGATTTGGCGCAAATAAAATTTGGCCTAGTAAGAAGAATGGGGATCTCATTTTCTTAAAGCAGATATTTTAATATAAAGTGGGAATACACAAACACAAATGGGCTTTTAAATAAATGGTGGGTATTTTAATTTTCACTTTTGTGAGGTGAAGTTAAAATATTTGCAGGCAAATGATGTACGTGAAAATAAAAGTGCCCAGGGGAATTGTTTTATAATGTAGATGAATATTCACTAGATGAATATTATTTTATCGGCTGGAGGTGAAATATTTTTTTTTCCAGACTTTCACTTCTATAAGTGAAATATAATATGTAATGAAAGTCAAGTGTGCACAGGTAAACATTTTATTTACCCAAGTATATGTAAAGTGAATTTAATATTCATTTTATAAGCAGTATTATGTGCTAGAATAGTGTATTGCTACAAATAAAATGGGCAGAGAAGAATGGAAAAAGGATTTTTCATGTGCACAGGTATTTTCACACAGAGGAAAAATGGAGAGAGCTTTTTACGGGAAAAGAGGAAAATTTTACACAGCTGTAGAGTAAAATTAAGAATGAATATTTCTCACAGTGGTTTTGTTGTTGCAATTTGGAGGAAAAATTGTAAAGGGAAAGAAAGAGGAGAGAGTCTTTTGCAAATTCTTGATCAACAGTGAAAGATGCTTCTAGATGTCTTCAAAAGATTTTAGTTTGAAGTTTTATGTTTCCTTTTATTCTCTTTCTCTTCTCATGATTCTAGGTTCCAATTTCTGAAAGCTTTGCGAGGCGGGAAGAAGCTCTGGGTAGAGTTGTAATGCTAGGATGATTGTAACTGAGTCATTAATCTAAAAGTGTGTGTTCTGAATTATGCTTTCATGTTTATTTTAGCTGATAATTGTTTCCATGGTTGAGATGTACTACTCTTTTGGATTCAATAATAAAATTTTCTGAGTCTTTTCATGCACATTTGTTGCATTTGAGTTATATTTGTTGTTTCCTTATGTTTTGTGAATGATGTAATTGCTTTAATGAAGCACAAGTTGCATTTATTATTGCCTATTGTTTAGGAGATAGTGTAATTGCTTCAACAAATGTGACAGGAGTATTGTGTTTGAAGTGGATTTTTAAGAAGAATTACCAGTTAAAGCTTCAGTGGTCTGGTTGTCATAATGTGATAACATTTGCAAGGATCTTTAGAGAATGTTCAACAAGTGTTGTAGGATGAATGTTGGTTATATGACTCCATAGCCCCTTTCATGGCACTGGTCCATTATTATGCTTCTATTGTTTTCAGTTGGGTCCCAATTCTTTAAATCTTAAACCATTTTAATTCAGTGTTGTGAGTACTTGTATCTACCATGTTCTCCATGCTAGTTTCTAAAATTCACTCAAGGTCTTGCCAATGTTGAGTGATATTTTATGTTCCTCAACATAATTTTGTGAGAGCATTATCTATTGAGCAATATCATGTTAATTGTGTGTCTAAATCTTTAGTTATTGCTAAAGGGTCACCCCCCTAGGTCTTACAGAGCCTGAAGTGCAGGGGAAATGAGTGTTAATTCCATTTCTTGTCAGTTGGCCAAATCCCCCATTGAATCTAATCATTAGAAAGTGGCTAGTCTATATGATTCACTGGTCTGGTTCAGTTTGGAGCACCAACAGAATGGCGACTTTGCTGGGGAGAATTTTAGAAAATTCTCATTGAAGAATCTAGAAATAGAGTCATATCATTTGCATTAAGTCATATTATTTGTGATTCTGAATTTGGTTCAAAAATTGAAAATTTCTTGAACCTCGAGAAGAATTATTGTAGAAAAGATCAAAGGATATGAGTGTGACTCCACTATTAGAGAAGACCCAGAACGATATTTACTCTTGAAAATTTTTCCTCTATGAAATGAAGTGGTGACTCTGTCTAAAGAACTAGTTGAATTGTGTAGAATATTTCCAGATTTGCAAAATTTGGAGTGAAGAAAAAGGATTAACAATTGCTACAAAGTTTCTAGGTATTCTCATAAATCTAAAGCAAGTATTATTCTATCTAAAAGAAGTTTATGAGAACTTTTCAATACTTGAGGTCATAAATCGGTACCGTATTAGATGAATTTTCATTAAGGAAGGGAACAGTAGTATTTCTTTACATACTTCAAATGTATAACATGTAATATATGTAATGTTTTGAGAAGTATGTTTATTTTTGAATTATGCCTCTAAGAAAGCTTAAGGCATAAATATTCAATCTATGTTTTAGAATCATGGTTGAATTAGTAAATGATGCAATTGACAACCATGTTTGGAGTTGATAATGATTGAATTTGTATACAAGAGGTTTTCCCTGTGAAATGGCAAGTAAAAGTATACAGGGAAAACAATCTTCACCAGGCCCTCAAAGGGATTTTGGTATGGAAAGGTATATGCCATTGATTTTCAGTGGTATTAAAGGTTTCCTGAACCTGATCCCTAAAAAAGTTAGGAATTATTTTCCCAAATTCACAGGGAAAAGTTCTGAATTAGCCTCTAAGCATCTACAAACCTTCATGGATGTGATGGGAGATTATAAGGTAAATCATGAGGACATTGTTATGAAACTGTTTGTTCAATCCTTGAAGGATGATGCCAGAGATTTGTTCTCATATTTACCATCATGTTCTATAGCTTCATGGAGTCAGTTTATGACAGCCTTTGTTGAGCAATTTGGTGAAAGAGTAAATCCAAGTGTGGTGAGGAAAAAAATTATGGAAATCCATATAAGTAAAGATGAGTTGGTCCCTACATTCAATATTTGATTTACAAAGGCAATAAGAGATATCCCTGAATACATAAGACTAAACGATGTAGAATGTTTGGTTGTGTATTTAGGAGCATTTGATAGTAAGATGGGTTTCTTATTGAGAGATAAAGAGCCTGCAACATTACTTCAGGCATATCAAACTACCATGGATATTGAGAACAATTTGAAATACTCTATGATGAAAGGGTATCTAGCTGCAAGTGTTGGTTATCCCAACACACCTCATGCCAATAGAATTCAAGGATTAGATAATGGAAATGCTTGTCAAGATGACAATGGTTCTGCTATTATGACTTCTTCATCATCAAAGTATGAAGATCATAGTGAGCTCCAAGTTGAATGTCAACAAAATTTGAGCAATGTTGATCAGTAATGTTTTGTGCAAGAATTGTATGAGGTGAAGAGACAGGAGGGAGAATCACTATATAAGCTATTTTTGAGATTTTTGGATGCTTTGATAGAAGTTCCCAAAGATTTCAGACCTAAGGATTATGTGTGCATTGATTTGTTTTGTGAGATTTATGAATCTGGGATGAGTACTTTACTAGAGGAATTGAAGCCCCATAGCTTTGACCAAGTACCTGACTGGATAAGGATTGTAGAATCAACCAAGTGTGGTTATACACAAAATGTGGATTCTCAAAATGGAGACAACAATTGTCCTCTTGAGGAAAACCAGATGACAATGCAAACAAGTGAAAAAAATATGTCAAAAGATGAACATTATAATCAGCTTACAATTAGCACATGTGCAAATCCTTGTAGCAATGAGGAAGGTGAAGATACATGAGATGATAACAAAGTAAATATGTATGAATGCTTCTCTTGTGATATCTCAAATGAGAGAGAAGTAAATGAGATACAAAATGCTATTCCATGTCATGTTCTGGTCAATAAAAACAATGTATGTGTTGCTGATATGTCATTACAAACTGTAGACATGCAAAAGTAGCATCATGCATTCAATTAGGTCCATTCATCAAGTAAACCAAGTTCACATTCATCTGCTCATAAAGTTAATCAAGTTCATTAAATCCATTCATTAGGCAAATCAGGTTCATTTAATTCAATCTCTAAGTATTATCCACTTAAATTGAATAAATTAACTTTATTTAATTTAAGCCTATCATTCCCTCTTTGATTAAATAAATCAAGACTTTATTTAATTAAATCTCAAAATTCATATTTCTCCCTCTTGATTTAAATAAATCAAAATATTCAAGTCAAATCGGTCAAAAGCATCTAATCATCATCTAAGTTAATCTAATCTTGATTAACCTAATCCAATCACCCATCACATCCTCTAGATTTTCCCACTTGCACCAATAAAGCATTTTAACTCATTTATAAATTCACCATTTTCCCTCAACAAAGCATCTTTTGGAATATTCCCTCAAATTTGAATTCAAAGACAAGTTGACATGTGCATCCAACAAAGCATTTATGAGGCCTTACATGGCTCTTACATGTCTCTTGCAAAGGTCAAACTCAACATTTAACTCTCAAATTCAAATTTGAATCTCCCCCTCTTTGGCACATTGACCAAAATGTGCTCATTCCGCAACCTATCACAAGTTGACAAGTGGCCTCTTCTCATTGGCTTATCTTTAGTCCCACATCCTCCATGTTTGGCATTCTTTTATCATTCTATTCTATAAATAGAGATCATCTCCATTGATTTAATTCTCCACAATCTTAGTATTTCATATCTACACTCTCATGCAAAGTTACTCTCTTCAATTGAGAACTAATTTTTCCCATCACCATTGCATTGCATCACTTGAGTCTTTAGCAAGGATTGGGAAAGGGTCATTCGCACATTTGACACCAATCCAATATGGGGTAGGTATATGTCATTTTTTTGAATGTCTTTTAATCCTTGTTATTTGTTGCATTTCTTGGGCATTGGCATGTTATTCCATAAGGGTATTCATAGATTTGCATATAACTAACCCATGTTTGAGGTTTAAGTCATTTGCAGATTTTAGGTGCTTCATCATGGCGCTAGAAGGAGGGCAATATATATAATCTTTGTTTGTGTTCATCTCCACCTAATTCAAGCATCCGAGAAGAAACATAATAGTCTCTATTTTATTATGTTTTGTTCATGTTAGCTTCGCTAGTGTCATTATATTTGTGATGTTGTGATAATGTACCTTTTAGCACAATCATTTTATTTTTAATTGGATCCCATCTCCATCAAAATATTTATGAAGTCTATTTTATTTATGGGAGACATGGACCATCAGGGTATCTGTATTTTAGGCATTGATCTATTTTAAAAAGGCGAATGTGAATGCAATTGATAAGAAAATACTTTTAGTGTCCATTCAATAAGTCTAACTGACCCCTGCAATTCCATAAATGATTCCCTGTTGCACGATAAGATGTCATTTCATTTTGAAGAATATTTTCTGATACATTGATAGTGGCATTATTATTTCTGGGTTGAAGCCGTTATAATACAAGTCTGTTGTTAATCCTTCAATTAATATATAGTGAAATGCCTCCCCGTAGACATTCCTAACCTTAATTGAAGGTAGTTTGGCTAATTATGTGCGCGTAAAAGTTGTATCTAGTGTACTGTCTTAAACTAGCTTGTCGATAACTTTTAGTAATCCTTGATCTCTCACATGTATAGCTATATCCTACTGTTGAGGATGCCTCAAATCAAACTCTATCAAACTCGTCCTCAAATCGAAGACTCTTGATTTTCTTGAATGTGCCTTTGCTTGATGCCAACACTTTTGTGGTACACTCGTGGATAAGTTAAGTAGCTGCGCATAGTACTATTGAAAAGGTCATCATGAAGTTTAGGGACAATCATCGACCAGCACTATGAAAGTAGTTAGAAATTAAAGACGAGGTTAAACCCAGACGCAAGCAACTGGAAATTGAATGAGTCAAGATTGTAGATAAGTCTGAGGTGCCCAGTCTAAGCTGTAATGTGTTGCTTCAACCGTTGGTGATATGTCAAGCAAACCTAAAGTTAAAATGCTATCATCATATATTATACACGTTCAAAATAGGACAGACATAACAAGGCTCAGTCAATTCAATCCGTAGATTATGGTATTAAATACCACATCCTACTCTCCTCTGTTCATTATTAAATTCGGTTGACTTTACATTTATTTTCCTTGATGTTTCAACTGTGTTGATTCTCTACTATGATGTGATAAATCTGATGTGATCCTTATCATTTGCCTTTTAACATTTTTTGATTTTGATAAATGATATATATGAACATGCAGATTACGTTTTGATCTGATATGATTTGAATGTTATTAACTTTCCTGTAGGGTACTGATTCTCACAAAAAAATAAAAATGAAATGCACTTTCATGGATAACAGCCAGCGTATAAAGCATATGCAGATCCTGCAATCATTGTAGAAAGCAGCTTTACACCTGCTAATCACATTGAAGTCTCTCTGTTCACTACTACATTGCTATTTCTTTCACCTGCTAATACCATTTACCTGAGAGATAAAGTCTTTTTAATGAGTTCATACTGCGCATCTACTACAAGATATTTCTTTTAAGAAATTTGTCAAGTGGTTTGCATGTCTAGACCTCACATGCAATTATTGAAACTAATCGAAGTCTCTGAGAATAAGGCGTAAAAGATGATGGCGTATAAGAATGAAAGGGACAAGTCAAAGGCGTGGGGATTATAAGCAGATAAAGGCGTCATCTCATAACATTGAAAACTCCAAATGTTTGTAAGATGGCCACGATGCAATGGACTTAATTAAATCTGCTCTGTTTTTTATTTTATTTTTTGTCTTCACTTTTCCATTCATTGCCTAACAGTAGAATTGATTGTGAGATGTCTGTTTTATTGCAGTGAGTTCCATGTTTTCTGCATTGCAGCATTTAAAATACCTAATCCAAATCAAACACAGAACCATGTGGTTGAAGGCGCAGTTGTCACCATCGCATGCATTTACTTCATTGATAGTTTGGTCTTTTGAATTAAGCAGCTAGAATGAATATCGAAATCGAAGGGCATTAAATTTCTTTCATTGTTAATCTGGCATTAAATTGCTTTTACCTCTGCCAATTTCACTTCATTAAATTCACTTTGACTTTTGGGGCTTTAAAATTTCGTTATGGGCCTTTCCCATTTGCTTGTTTTTGTTGCTTTATAAGTAGCCTTCTTCTAAATAAAATAGCATTAGGAGTTATGATGATGAATCGGCATTGGATTATTTATTGCTAATTATAATCAGCTTGACAACTTTTAAAAGCAATCTTTATCAGCCGGTCCTTCTTTTTTTATGTTTATTGGACTTATAGACATATGTAGGTGTTGACTTGTGGTTTTTGAAAACCATTATTATATGTTTAAATTTTTGGTTAAGTCATATCCTTGCATAAAAATCATACATTTGGATCAAAAGGAAAATATTTTTATGTTGACCATCAATTATGTCATAGATAAGAAGGGAGGTATAAATTAAAATAATTTTGACATTTGTTTTGTCAAATTATTGTATTTCCCTTTCTTTCTTTAATGATTGATAAGTCTTGTATATGTTTTTATCAATTTGCAAAATACATGCCTAACTTTTATTTATGATTTTTATAGGAAAACGAAGAAGGAAAACGAAGGAAAACGAAAGAAGGAGAAGCATAAGGAAGATATTTTGCAAGATCAAAGTTTTTTTTTAACACTTTGTGTTGGTTTAACACTTTTTCACGAAATTGTTATCTCTTCTTTCTTAGGACACTAATTTTCATTTGGGTTTAAAAAGAATCTTTCCAATTTTTTGCAAAGGTTTAAAACAAACATTAGGAATACAACTTACCAAAGTAAATCACGTATCTGGATCAAGTCATCTTCAGTTTGATAATGGTCAACAAGCAATCTACTTTTGCGCCAGTAAAACTTATTCTCTAAGCTTCTTTTAATCACAATGTAAGTGGTTCAGTTTGGTGTTGTTGTATGAGCATTTACTTACTGTTTGTTAAGCAGATACTCAGATATATGTCTATGAGAACCCCGCGCGAGCCTTGACATATAATCATATTTATATAATTCATATAATAAGTATATATACATATGTATATCTATATATTCTTATATGAATATTTTATAATATAATATAGTGCTTTCCATGAATTTGTTATTGGCCAAATTGTTCATATGAATGAATTCTCGATGATTTGAAATAGAGGTTATGTAATTCACTCTTGAATCTACTCATTTATTATTATTGTTTGAATTTAATTGATCCTTGGAGTAGTATTTTATTTCCATCCTTGTAATAGTTGAGTTGTAACTTATTTATTGTTGAGTTGATGTGAAGTTATGGCCTATTGAGTAAATACTTGTATATTGTGATGTTGAGTATGAATGTTCTTTATGGGAGTCCTTCATGGGTTTTATGGATATGGAGTTTTCCAGAGGCGTGTGGAGATTTTCTTGTGTTGGTACTCTTGATTGTTCCTTGTTGGTGAACTTGTTAACGCTGAGATGAATACCAATATTTAAGTAAACTTGAGATGTACTAGTTTTGCACGGTGTATCCACTTATATGTTGGTCTTTTGAAATGTGTGAGTGGGATGGGATTTTTCCTCGCTTTTAGACTTGCTTGGGGTTTGAGTTGTGCAAGTGAATATGCTTTCTTTTCAGTGGTTTTAGGTTGGCAGTAGGGGAGTGGCTCTCAGTTGAGGGTTCGGCACACCAAGGGGCGCCAGGGTAACTCACTGAGAGTTTAAATAAGTGATAATCTAATAAATTTAATTAAGGGGTCTGGGTAGTTCTCATTTTAAATAAAGATATTGGATGCCTCTCTCATAGCTCAAGCACTTGTTTAGGCTTGAGGTGAGAAGAGAAGCATAGTTTGTATGGGGGTTCAGCGGCTGGTAGAGGCAACCAGGGTAACCTAGGATGGGGGTCCGGTAGCCTAGGAAGGTTACACCAGGGTAACCCATAACAAATTATGTGTGACACTCTTCCTACGTCAACTGATAATCCTCGTGATGTTGTATCTCCTTGTTTTGGTTTGCCTCTGGAAGCGGTGTTCTGATTAATGTTGTCCATACTTGTTTATTGTTGTTTTGTCAACCCTGTGAGTCTGTTGTCCTAGACTGTCAGTGTTGGTGGGACCCATTGTCGCCTCCTAGCACGGGGGGTGAATCTTCGGATTCACGTGGTAGGGTGGAATGTGTATCATCTCCATTGGGTTTCCCTTATGTTTGTGAGGTGGCGATCCTTTTGATCCTTTTTCTTCCACTTTGTATCTTCTCTTGGAAGATAGATCACTGTATTTGCAATGCATTGAACCCAGCTTGGAAAACCTTAGTGGCATACTCACTAGAGATCATTTCCTTGAGTGTTGAATGTCCTTTTGATGATAGTCAAAGTACCTTATGCATTATATCATTGTGACATTGGTTCTTAGCCACCTACAACACACTGCTACTGTCATTTCTCATGAAACTACTTTGTCTTGTGATCATGACTCTTGACTGTCCTGTTATGTTTATATAAAACTATAATTGACTTTGTGCATTCATAGTATGATGTCTTCTTATTGTCCCTTATGATACTAATCTCCTATATACTGTTGAATCAAATTCCTTGTAGCACTGTAGACTATCATGCAACAAATGGTCTTCATGATGACTGCCCTCTATTCTTCTTACCCTTTTATGTATTAGCTTCACACTTGATTTCCTTTCATGAGTTTTGACATTGGTGATGACTACCATTTTTCTCTTACATTCATGCTCAATCTCTGAAAAACTTCTCTAATGTGTCTAATAGTCTATGATTGTTATGAGCTTGGTATTCAGCTCCTTGCATTAGCTACGCATCAACACAATTACTAAATTGAGGTGGACCTACCTTGGAGACATTACACACTCACTGCTCATAAAAGGATAACCATTCATTAAAATAAAACTTATGAATTCTTCATGGGGAAATCAAATGTCTATGGTCTTCTGTCTTCTGATTTTTATGCTTCGGGCTTGTATAGAGTTTATCATTGAAATACAATCATGAGATTCATGATGTCTAGCTTATGAATGCTTCATTAGTACTGTCACATATTCATCTCACGCTAGACACATTGTTATAATATATTCTTCTCACTGTTTCCTTCAAATGAAGTCTATGACCGTGACTGTCCTATGGAGATATTGTGTCTTCACTGCCATATCTCATGAAACTCCTCTACTCAGGACTACCATACTTCATGTGGGTCATCACAAACTTATGTTGGCTCATAGGTATCCTCCATATATTTATCCTTTATACCTCTTCAGTAGGCTTGCAACCTTCATCTACTCTTTGTCATGAAATTTAAAATGTTTTCAGTCTTTGAAGCTATTTTGCTCTCTTGACTATGCACTATCAATAAAAACCTGCCTTCTTGTTTAGAAAGGCGGCAACAAAAGACAATTAGTCAATTATGTTGAAACAATGTCATCGACTAGACACACCTAGTCTCAATCTAAAAGTACTGACAATATGTCAATATGTATAATAATCTAGTATTAAACTTGAATTAAAGATTACTTCTTCATATTAAAGTTTCAGATGTCCAACGTTTATTCTTATGTTTCTATTGTTAAAGAACTCCATATCAAATGTGTTTAATATTGAAGTGAACATAAATAGAAAATCATCTTCTTAAATAATGGGTCAGACTCTTCATTGTTATAATGAGTATGGTTCCACTCTTCTGGAACACCATAACTGATCTTGTTAATTGTGATATTAAATATCATTTAATTTGATTCAATATAAAACTTTATATTCATAGTAATATTCAATAATAATTTAGCATATTAAGTTGTTAAAATTCTGATAACTCAATTGAGAACCATTCGACTAATCTCCAAATTCCTTACAGGTTTCTTCCAAGTTATCCCTTGTATGTATATAGATATTCTTGATTCATATATCCTCATATATAAATATATGATAAGTCTATAGCCATGCTGGAGAATATATTCTACTTAAGAGTTATTTGTGCTTATGCACCATAAAATATCCTAGCACTAAGACATTTGATTAATAATGAGAGAATAAATTCCTATATCCCATATATGTGATTTTCAATCAGTAGGTAATAATAATGACTCTTGGTCTATTATGTAATTCTATAATTCTATAATTCTCAATGATATCAATGATATTTTTACTTCTAATAAGCTTTAGACCTTCTTATTGAAATATAATATAAAATTGTTTAATAATAATATATAAGACACTTTCTCATTGGGATAAATATCATATTCCCATACTTAGCTTATCTTCACTACCTTGGTTTAACAAGTTGGTTGTTTTGGTTAAACACAGCCTAGAGAGATTCTTAACTTTTCACTAAAGCTCTCTCAAATATATATATTAATTATCACGTGAATCAACATGATTTTAAGAATGTTTATAAAAGAAAGCTGCTTTGGTCTAACCAACTGGTTACACTGGTTCTTATTGACATTTTTTACATAAATAACCTAAGCTTTCCATGCATGCATTCATATACTTTCCCAAATAGCCACACTTCAGACATAGCAATGGTGAAAGCAAACTTAGAATAATAAAGAATTTTTATTAGATTTTAAAAGAGAAAGAAGAATAATCATTTAAATCATGCCTGGAATTAAATAGCTTGGCTTTGATTATGGTATTCCTTGCTTCAATTTTACACTTAAACTTAGACTTGAACTTGTTGTCCTATCAACTTCAACACTCAACACTATCCTTGCACCTCTTTCTTGCTTCTTTACTATTAGTCTGCAATTATTGAAAATTTTAAATATGATTTAATCAAGCTAATCTCACTCTACGACTTATTGATATGTAGTTGCAAAGCTCTCCACACTATGTTATTTCTCTCCTCTAATCTCATGTATGTAACTCTTCTCCAAAATTGCAAAACTAATGAACAACCAAACAATGAGCAACTAATCTATTTATGCTTGAACAAGAATTTAAATATAGAAAATATTTAAAATTTGAGGGCTCAAAAGCTCCAAAGTTGCCACATTTTAAAAAATTTCCAGGCATGAGGAAAGACTCCTCAACAAGGTCGACTATGTAAGCTTAAAATTACCATGACTCACTAATTCAATTTCCAGTTTGCAATAGACATCAAAACCAAGTCGAATTCCTCTTCTCATTTCCATGACTAGCTGGGTGACTTAGTATTTTTTTGATTTGCAGATTAATGTTACAAAAAAGTCTCATTATATGGCACGTTGGTGGTCAAATTCCATTCAAAGACTGGCAGTCATGCATGATTCAACACCCGTGTGCGTGAAGATTTTCTTGGATAAGATATAGTTCCTTCCACCATATTATCTGCAGTTTACGCATGTTAGGTGTCTGCCATATATTTCAATGAACTCACACTAAAAAATTTTTAAAAAATTCAATACTTTCTCTGGTATCAACCGAATGATATCTATACTCCTCACTTGCATATTGAATTTAATGAATTTTGACTGGTGTAATTTAAAGTCGGATTTACATATGATAATCACCAGTTAAGATTTGACTGGTAGTTTAGAGTCATCAAATATAGCCAAAGCCACATAGTAAACTCATACTCTCCTTCATACCGTTGTTCCTTTTAAATTCAATGTAGCTCTGTACTGTTGATAATTCTCTAAATATTTTTAGATCATCACTGGAAGTTAAATGAGGGATGGATGCTAGCCTTGGCGGATCAAAATTCAAACTTCCTCTATCTTTAGTTGGATCAAATCCTATTGGAGATATCGATCAAGTAAGGAGTCCGATGTTCAGTTTTCATCAAGTAAATCTGTATCTGGATCAAGTCATCTTCAGTTTGATAATGGTCAACAAGCAATCTACTTTTGCGCCAGTAAAACTTATTCTCTAAGCTTCTTTTAATCACAATGTAAGTGGTTCAGTTTGGTGTTGTTGTATGAGCATTTACTTACTGTTTGTTAAGCAGATACTCAGATATATGTCTATGAGAACCCCGCGCGAGCCTTAACATATAATCATATTTATATAATGCATATAATAAGTATATATACATATGTATATCTATATATTCTTATATGAATATTTTATAATATAATATAGTGCTTTCCATGAATTTGTTATTGGCCAAATTGTTCATATGAATGAATTCTCGATGATTTGAAATAGAGGTTATGTAATTCACTCTTGAATCTACTCATTTATTATTATTGTTTGAATTTAATTGATCCTTGGAGTAGTATTTTGTTTCCATCCTTGTAATAGTTGAGTTGTAACTTATTTATTGTTGAGTTGATGTGAAGTTATGGCCTATTGAGTAAATACTTGTATATTGTGATGTTGAGTATGAATGTTCTTTATGGGAGTCCTTCATGGGTTTTATGGATATGGAGTTTTCCAGAGGCCTGTGGAGATTTTCTTGTGTTGGTACTCTTGATTGTTCCTTGTTGGTGAACTTGTTAACGCTGAGATGAATACCAATATTTAAGTAAACTTGAGATGTACTAGTTTTGCACGGTGTATCCACTTATATGTTGGTCTTTTGAAATGTGTGAGCGGGATGGGATTTTGCCTCGCTTTTAGACTTGCTTGGGGTTTGAGTTTTGCAAGTGAATATGCTTTCTTTTCAGTGGTTTTAGGTTGGCAGTAGGGGAGTGGCTCTCAGTTGAGGGTTCGGCACACCAAGGGGCACCAGGGTAACTCACTGAGAGTTTAAATAAGTGATAATCTAATAAATTTAATTAAGGGTTCTGGGTAGTTCTCATTTTAAATAAAGATATTGGATGCCTCTCTCATAGCTCAGGCACTTGTTTAGGCTTGAGGTGAGAAGAGAAGCATAGTTTGTATGGGGGTCCGACGGCCGGTAGAGGCAACCAGAGTAACCTAGGATGGGGGTCTGGTAGCCTAGGAAGGTTACACCAAGGTAACCCATAACAAATTATGTGTGACACTCTTCCTACGTCAACTGATAATCCTCGTGATGTTGTATCTCGTTGTTTTGGTTTGCCTCTGGAAGCGGTGTTCTGTTGATTAATGTTGTCCATACTTGTTTATTGTTGTTTTGTCAACCCTGTGAGTCTGTTGTCCTAGACTGTCAGTGTTGGTGGGACCCATTGTCGCCTCCTAGCACGGGGGGTGAATCTTCGGATTCACATGGTAGGGTGGAACGTGTATCATCTCCATTGGGTTTCCCTTATGTTCATGAGGTGGCAATCCTTTTTATCCTTTGTCTTCCACTTTGTATCTTCTCTTGGAAGATAGATCACTGTATTTGCAATGCATTGTAACTTATATTGTATCATGTATTTTTGCATAGCACCCCTCACTTGTTCGAGGAGGTATCATTGTATAAATGTAAATGTAATTTGTATTGGTGTATCACCCATTTGCAAAAATTTTGTAAGCAATGACTTTGTTCTTGTTAATTGAAGGAGAGAAGATAGTTAATCTTTTATGTTAGAAATGAATGACTCACTGGATACTTTTGTTCAATTGTAATGTGAACTATAACATGCTTAGTGATGTTTGCATTTAATGGTTAATAAGTTATGTGGATTAATTTAGTCGTGCACCCTAGGGGACTTAGGAAGATAATTAAGTTATGTTAGTATTATTGCACAACTTTGCATAAAAGAAAAAAAAATAGTTCAAATTTTTGTATTGCAAGTTTTGTCCTCTTGGGTATCTGGTAGGGCATTACATTTATCATTCCTTGTTGTTGGATTTTGATAGTTGATTGACTATTAATTTCCTTTCTTACCCTCCATGGTATGCCTTGAATATACTTTTTTTTTTAATTTCCAAAATTGGATTCATCATCGCCCTTTAATCTCTCAAAATCAGTAGAACTAGATCCACCATAACAAGATCTAATGAATAAACAACAATTTTACAAGTTGAGATACTCTAGTATTTCAGTCCAATTCTCTTTTCCATGTATACTAATAGTGTTTTTAACCATAGTAGAATAATATCCCACATCCACAAAGCCCCATTTGTTGATGTGTTAACAAGCTTGCCTAAGGATCCCCATATCAATTGTATCTTCTCCTTTGTGAGTTGTTTCCAATTTATTCTTTCGATTTGTCCCTTAGTCTCCCTCCATATCCAATTTCCTTTTGTAACATCTAAACATAAGTTTACTTTTGTTGAAAAGTTGGTAAATTATTTTGTACTTCTAGCAAACTACATACTATCTAAGCCCTTGTCAGATTAATCTAATTTACTTTCAAGTTCCCAACTTGCAATCATCTTTCTAAGTGATTTTGTCCCAATTCTTGGTAACTTTATTTTCTCATAACCTTAAACACTCTAAAGTTGATTGGTTTTCTTTTTCCCATCTTATTTAGAACTCTAACTTTACCTTTCCTATTCCAGTTGGTGGGATTATGTCGTCTTTCATTTTCACCTTTTTAAGTTGTTTCCCGTTACTGACTATTCCAGTCTCTAACCTTTAGTCTAATATATCAACCTTTCACACTTTAATTAATATGCAAGATCTTAATTTGTACTAAATCAGATTTTTCATGGGTTATCCAACCTCTTGGATACCTCTCTAGTTGGTTTTGATTCTCAAAATATTGGCTTCATGATTTGACTAAAGTTTCCAATGTATGCTATCAATTAGTTCTATTCCAGTAAAGCATGCTCATATATGCATAATATCCCTATTTAATCCACAAT
>VDFB02019124.1:0-26472 GCA_007258455.2 Sequoia sempervirens | reverse complement strand
CCAACATCTAGTACTAATGTCACAAGAACAAGTGGATGCAATTGTAGCAGTTTGTCATAAAATGAATGTATTTGACGAATGGATTGAGTATTGGGTGAGGCAAGGAGAATAATTTATTATAGATGAAATAGGGAAGTATAATGAATCATACCATTGGTCTGAGAAATCCAGAAGATTTGAAAGTGAATGCAGGGTTCACCAGGAACAGATTGATGTTGAAAGGTGAAATGTTGAAATTCTCTGGTGTATGGTGAACCAAAAGGTTGCTTGCACAATCTCCTAGAAGACCTTTCACTGCCTCCTTCCTAGAACCTGCTACCAATGGGTTCTTGTTGAGCTTAGATGACTATCCTAGTCCTACTCCAACTCTTCTCAAAGAGTTCTCCACTTGTGCTTTACCTTTGGAAGACCAACACCTCCTTTGAAACTGGTTACTCTCTCTTGGACTTAGAAGAATCTAAGTGCCAACTTCATCATCTTGCTTGAACTACTTGCAAGGGTGTTAGAAACTTTGTTTCCTTGCATTTCACCACCAATGGAATACATCTTGGAGGGTCTTTAATCTTCAATCTACCCGATCTCAAGATTTTGCCTTGAAGAGGCCTAATCCTTGTAGCCCTTACCAGTCACTTTTCTGCTTTTCTTGGTTAAACTCTCCAAACAACCTAACAATTAAATGGCACTTCCTAACACCCTTTTCAATCCTTTAAAACATTCACTGGGTTTTAGACCCCTATCTCATCCGTACAGTGGATTCCTATAATCAAGGGCAAATAGGCTAATTAGGCCTAATTCCTAGGGTTTCAGGGATTTCTTGCTGATTTCTCACACCAGTGGATTGTTCAAGCCTCAATCCTTTTCAACATGTTAAAATGTGACTAAGACCTACCTGAAACTGTACTATTTTTGTACAGTAGTTCCTTCCCCTACCTAAGTTCTCAACTTTTCTCTATCAAACTCCTAACCAGACTATCCTAGCTCGCCTAGGGTTTGATCTTCAAAATTCTTGCTCCATTCCCTACACTCCCTACTGCTAAATATATACAAGTGTCTGGCTCCCCTGTCATTTCAATCCAGTCTCAGGGTGATCCCATGGTTGGATTTTATGGGGGAGCCATTTTAAAACTGACTGCTCAAAGCAAAGTTTACAAACCCTCTAGAAGCTAACTTATGAATTCAAAACAACAACTCTACTCTAAGAAACCTGATTACAAAATGGAAAATGCTCAAGATTACTATATGTACACAAATCTAAAAGCTAATCAACACTTTTAATTCTTCTACAAGCACTGTCACTTAAGAACACACGGTATACACAGGAAATGCAGATTTTTTTATTCACACCAAAAACAAAACTTGATTACAATGCCTTCTAACTACTTTCCACGAGTCATTACCTTTACATAGATGCCTTCTCCATCTTTCAAGGGAAGTTGCTTGACTCCACATCCCTGATTTCAAGGGAATCCAATATCACTAAGTTGCATGCAATTCCACAACTGTTGTCATGCAACTTTTCAACAACATTTTGCAACTTATCACTATGTCATGATCCTAAATCTTAGGACCTCTAACACCTTGATCTCGAGCCAACAACTCCCTTAATTGTCTCTTAGCATCTTCTAACAATGACCATGTGGTTATAACACATTTAATACCCTACATTCCAACATAAGTTGTCTAGAGCTAAATAAAGAAACATTTAACAACAATGATTAACTAATGATGACTTTAGTCCTAGTGACTAACTCACCACACACAACCAAGACCTTCTAAGGTCCAAAGCAAACACACTGATACCCTAATTTGGCTAAGATCAGGTACAAGCCAAAATTGATGACAAACAAAAATGGAGGTCAGCCTAGGTGCTCCTGCACCATCCTCCCCAAAATAGAAGATTTCAATCCACCCTTGGATTGAGCAAGTTGAGATCAATGCCCAACTTCTTGATCTCTGCCTCCTTGATCCACACTGCATCAGCATCAGGTTGGCCATGCCTCTTAATCAAATGTTCTTTGTATTCTTTGGTTCTAGTCCTCTTATAGACCCTGGTATCCAATATCTTGTCAGCTTGTTTGACTGTAGTGGAGGGAAGTTTGAGTTCTTCCACATCTTGGATGACTTCATGGAGGGTCTGATCCATGTTTGGTGGTGGTCCTTTGTAGTGAACTAGATCTGCAATGTTAAAAATAGGGAACAGTCCACTGTCATCTAGTAGTTGCACCTTAAATGCATTGTTTCCATATTTCTCCAAGAGAGGATAGGTACCTATCCTCTTCATTTGCAACTTATGAGGAACTCCTTTCTGTAGTCTAGACTTGTTCAAATGCACCATGACTAAGTCTCCAACATTGAATTGAACTTCTTTCCTATGCTCATCCACCTTGGTCTTATGTTTCACGGTGTTTTCTGCCAATGTCTTTTTGACTGTATCATGGATCTCCTGCATTGCATAGGCAAAATCATTAGCATATCCACTTCCCTTGACTCCATCCTTCAACTCTCTCAGCTCATAGACACCTCTAGGATGTAGTCCATAGACAATTTCAAAGGGACTCTTCCCTATTGATCTGTTGACAGTATCATTATAGGCATATTCATCTTTCCCAATCAATTGATCCCATTATTGACCATACTCCTTGGTCAAGCATCTTAAGAGGTTTCCAAGTGTCCTATTCACAACTTTGGTCTAACCATCAGTTTGGGGATGGTATGCAGATCCAAAGGATAAATTAGTGCCCATTCTTTGCCAAAGAGTCTTCCAAAAATGACTCATGAACTTAGTGTCTCTATCTGATACAATGCTGATTGGTAATCCATGAATCCTTACTATCTCTTTGAAGAAAAGAGAGGCTATTTGACTGGCATCATTGGTTGTTTTGCATGGCACAAAGTGAGCCATTTTGCTGAATCTGTCTACAACCACATAAACACTGTCCATGCCTTGCCTTGTCTTGGGTAACCCAACTACAAAGTCCATACTCAAGCATTCCCATGGCCTAGTAGGGATAGGCAATGGTTGGTATAGGCCTGCATTTGAAGAAGTACCTTTGGCCTTTTAACACACTACACAACTCTCCACATACCTCCTGACATCTAGGTTCATCCTTGGACAATAGTAAAACCTTTGGACAAGTTCTTGAGTTTTGGTGATCCCAAAATGACCACTCAATGCACCATTATGCTTTTCTTGTATCAAGTTCTTTCTAATAGAACCTCTAGGAACACATAGTTGATTCCCTTTAAACAAAAGATCACTTTGCAAAGTATATTCAACATATTTGCTATGAAAATGATTCTTGTACTCTGCACATACGTTATAAACATCTGCAAAATCTTCATCATCTACATATAGATCTTTGAAATGATTTATCCCCATGCTCTTCAACTGAATTTCTTAAATGGTGAGGACTCTTCTGCTCAAGGCATCTGCCACCTTGTTGAGAGCTCCTTTCTTATGCTTGATATTGAAGGTGTAAGCTTGCAAGTACTCCACCCATTTCATGTGTCTGTGACTCAACTTCTCTTGTGAATTTAGGAAACTAAGTGCTTGGTTGTCTGAATACACTATGAATTCCTTGGGAAGCAAGTAGTGCCTCCATTTTTCTTAAATCCTGGACCAATGCATACATTTCAAGGTCATAAGAAGAATACTTCTTGGCTTCACTTAACTTCTCTGAATGAAAATCCACCGGTCTGCCCTCTTGACTGAGAACAACTCCAATAGACACATTGCTTGCATCACACTCAATGGTGAATAGCTTCTCAAAACTTGGTAACACCAAAACAGGTTGGGTAGCTATCTTTTCCTTCAGCAACTCAAAACTTTTGTTAGCTTGCTCATTCCATACAAACTTAGTCTTCATTCCTCTTTTAATGGTATCCAACATAGGAGCACAAATAGCACTAAACTATCTTATGAATTTCCTATAGTATTGAGCAAGACCATGGAAGCTTCTTACCTCTATTGTTATATTTGGAGTAGGCCAATTGAGGATGGCTTCCACTTTGTTGCTGTCCATCTTCAAGTTGCCATGTGATAGCACAAATCCAAGGTACACCAGCTTTGTTTTGATGAACTCACACTTTTCTAAGTTGATCATCAACTTCTCCTCCTATAGCTTCTTGAAAACCAACTCTAAATGTTGGAGGTGCTCTTCTCTTGTTCTACTATAGATGAGTATATCATCAAGATACACCACTACAAATTTTCCAATGTATTCTTTGAGGATTTCATTCATGAGTCTCATGAATGTGGAGGGGGCATTAGACAGTCCAAATGGCATAACTAGCCACTCATAGAGACCCTTATTGGTTTTGAAAGCTGTTTTCTACTCATCTCCCTCATGTATCCTAATTTGGTGATAACCACTCTTTAAATCTATCTTGGTATAGTACCTAGCTTCACCTAGACAATCCATGAGATCTTCAATCCTAGGGATAGGGAACCTATACCTGATGGTTATCTTGTTTATTGCCCTGGAATCAGTACAAATCCTCCATTCTCCTCCCTTTTTTAGGTGCTAAGACAGTGGGTACTGCACATGGACTAATGCTTTTCCTAATGAGACCTTGGTTTAGAAGTTCTTGAATCTGCCTAGCTATTTCCTCATTTTGTTGAGGTGTCATCTTGTAAGCTGCTTTGTTTGGTAGGGTAGCTCCTGGTATCAAATCTATCCTATGAATTATGGCTCTCTTAGGGGGTAATGTTGCTGGTTGACCACTACTTACAATGCCTTCATAGGTCTGCAACAATTTTTGTATCTCCTTAGGTAGCTCTTGCTTTTCAGCTGCTTTCTCTTTGCTCACCTCTCTTGGCTTTATCATCACTACATAACCAACTCCTTCTCCTTCTTTCATGACTTCTAAGAACTCTTTTTCACCAACCATGAGTAGTTTAGAACCTACTGTCTGCACCTCTGTATCTTCTAGCAAAGACTGAATTTTGAAGGTTAGCTTATCTTTCTTGAAAGTATAGGAGTTCTTTGCTCCATCATGCACAGCTTGGTAGTCAAATTCGCCATGGTCTACCTAGGAGCAAGTGACATGCATCCATAGTTAACACATCACACAAAACTTTGTCCTTGTACCTACCAATTGAGAACTCCACCCATGCTTGTTCATTCACCAAGACATGTTGACCTTTATTGAGCCATGTGACCTTGTAAGGATTGTTGTGGGGTATCCTTGTCAACTTTAGCTTGCTGACTGCCTCCTCTGACACAATATTGTTAGTAGAACCTGAGTCAATGATGACTCTACACACTTTCCCCATCATCTTGCACTTTATCCTAAACAAGGACCTCCTTTGGCTTGGTTCTTCTTTCACCGGCTCCTTGATCAAAGTTCTCCTCATCATGAGGTTCTCACCTTCCTCTGAATTCAATGGCACTTCAGGATGTTTATCTACTATAGCTGTCTCATCATGAACCAGGTTAGTTCTCTTATCTCCTCCATGAGAAGTACTACCTTTCTCTGGACATCTATAGGCGGGTGTCCCAATTGATTGCAGTGGTAACATTTCATATTGGTGAAATAGTTACCTCTTCCTTGTCCACCACTTCTTCCTCTGGAGCTGGAGCCTCTTCCTCTACCACCTCTACTAGAGCTTCCTTCTTGCTGCTCAGAGTATTTGACTTCTCCTTGGGCCCTTGGTTCTAAACTTCTTCCACCAAAACCACCTCTTTGTCCTTTGTTGTCTTTCCCTTTACCTCTACTTTTGGGGTTTTGCTCTTGCTTCTTTTTTCCTTTCTCCTCTACCTTTAAGGCCATTTGATAGCATTGGCAGACTGTTTTGAAGTTCACTAGGCTCATATCTTCTTGGATAGACCACTTAAGCCCATTCAAGTACCTTGCTAGCTTGATGCTTTCATCTTCAACCACCTTTGATCTTAGGCACAATTTTTGAAACTCCTCGGTGTATGTTTGAACATCCATATCTTTTTTCCTAAGATTGTGTCTTCTCCTATGCAACTGAACTTCATAATCATCAGGTAGATAGGTCTGCCTTATCTTAGTTACCATTCCTCTCCATGAAACTATGGGACCTTTACCTTCTTTCTCTCTTTCAGCTTGTACAAATTTCCACCATGTGAGAGCTGCTCCTCTCAACCTTGACTTGGCCACCTTTACCTTTTGGGCCTCTGTTATACCATCACATTCAAAGTGATTTTCTATGCTTTCAATCCAGTCTACAACTGAATCAGGGTCCATTTGTCCACTGAATAGTGGCACTCCTTCCAAAGCTTTACCACTTAAGGCCTGCAATGCCTTCAAGAAGGGTTCTTCACAAGAACAGGGTCAGGCTTTGGATCTTCCTCCTCCAAGTCCTCTTCTTTTTCCTTTGCTTCCTGCTCTTCTGTCTCCTCTATCTTGTCTTTCACTTTATCTGCTGTTTCTTGGACTTCATCCAAGAGCTTCTCCATTCGAGATAACCTTTCTCTTAGCCTCTGGTTATCCTCCTCTTGCTCTTCTACCTTTTTAGCTAACTCAGCATTAGTCACCATGGTTCTTTCCTCTAGTGTGTTCTCTCCTACTAACTCAGTGGGTTGCAACATCAATCACAAGCCTTGATCAAACATTGCTCTAATACCAATATGGTGTATGGTGAACCAAAAGGTTGCTTGCACAATATCCTAGAAGACCTTTCACTGCCTCCTTCCTATAACTTGCTACCAATGGGTTCTTGTTGAGCTTAGATGACTATCCTAGTCCTACTCCAACTCTTCTCAAAGAGTTCTCCACTTGTGCTTTACCTTTGGAAGACCAACACCTCCTTTGAAACTGGTTACTCTCTCTTGGACTTAGAAGAATCTAAGTGCCAACTTCATCATCTTGCTTGAACTACTTGCAGGGGTGTTAGAAACTCTGTTTCCTTGCATTTCACCACTAATGGAATACATCTTGGAGGGTCTTTAATCTTCAATCTACCCGATCTCAAGATTTTGCCTTGAAGAGGCCTAATCCTTGTAGCCCTTACTAGTCACTTTTCTGCTTTTCTTGGTTAAACTCTCCAAACAACCTAACAATTAAATGGCACTTCCTAACACCCTTTTCAGTCCTTTAAAACATTCACTGGGTTTCAGACCCCTATCTCATCCGTACAGTGGATTCCTATAATCAAGGGAAAATGGGCTAATTAGGCCTAATTCCTAGGGTTTCAGGGATTTCTTACTGATTTCTCACACCAGTGGATTGTTCAAGCCTCAATCCTTTTCAACATGTCAAAATGTGACTAAGACCTACCTGAAACCGTACTATTTCCGTACAGTAGTTCCTTCCCTTGCCTAAGTTCTCAACTTTTCTCTATCAAACTCCTAACTAGACAGTCCTAGCTCGCCTAGGGTTTGATCTTCAAAATTCTTGCTCCATTCCCTACACTCCCTACTGCTAAATACATACAAGTGTCTGGCTCCCCTGTCATTTCAATCCAGTCTCAGGGTGATCCTGTGGTTGGATTTTATGGGGGAGCCATTTTAAAACTGACTACTCAAAGCAAAGTTTACAAACCCTCTAGAAGCTAACTTATGAATTCAAAACAACAACTCTACTCTAAGAAACCTGATTACAAAATGGAAAATGCTCAAGATTACTGTATGTACACAAATCTAAAAGCTAATCAACACTTCTAATTCTTCTACAAGCACTGTCACTTAAGAACACACGGTATACACAGGAAATGCAGATTTTTTTATTCACACCAAAAACAAAACTTGATTACAATGCCTTCTAACTGCTTTCCACAAGTCATTACCTTTACATAGATGCCTTCTCCATCTTTCAAGGGAAGTTGCTCGACTCCACATCCCTGATTTCAAGGGAATCCAATATCACTAAGTTGCATGCAATTCCACAACTATTGTCATGCAACTTTTCAACAACATTTTGCAACTTATCACTATGTCATGATCCTAAATCTTAGGACCTCTAACACCTTGATCTCGAGCCAACAACTCCCTTAACTGTCTCTTGGCATCTTCTAACAATGACCATGTGGTTATAACACATTTAATACCCTACATTCCAACATAAGTTGTCTAGAGCTAAATAAAGAAACATTTAACAACAATGATTAACTAATGATGACTTTAGTCCTAGTGACTAACTCACCACACACAACCAAGACCTTCTAAGGTCCAAAGCAAACACACTGATACCCTGATTTGGCTAAGATCAGATACAAGCCAAAATTGATAACAAACAAAAATGGAGGTCAGCCTAGGTGCTCCTGCGCCATTCTCATACAAATGGATGTCCAAGAATTAATACAAAGAAATATAATTTCAAAGTATGAAGTTCCATTGCCAGAAAAATGGAAGAAATAGTTAAAATGGGAAGGTGACATGTTGATACAATGTATAGAAGGATTTAAAAAGGTCAGCATGGAATGTATAAAATTTCTTGATAAAGATCAAGACTTTATTGAAATGTTAGCACGTCAAGGTTGTGATCCCCAAATGCTAGGACATGAGGGTAAATAATCTAAAGCCTTCAAGGAATGGATTGAAAGGATAAATAGAGACCCTATTCAATTATTAACTTGGGAGGTCATTGATGAGATAATACAGTGCAGTAACACCATAGCTAGATATGAAACAAACAAAGTGCAAAGGAATGCTAGTATACTCCAAGTATCAGAAGAATACACTAGGTTTAAGCTCACTTGGAAGGAAATACAACGGATTTAAAAAGAAAATATGCATCAAAAATTGAATGCTTTTTGAGAATATCAATTGAGGAAAGGTGAAGAAAAGATCGCAGAGCTCGAGCCCTAAATTATGAAAGAAGTACTTGATACCGAATATCGGAGGTGTCACAGAAATATTTTTTGGTTACATTTGAGTTTTGCAAGTTGTTCCTAGTCCTAGTAGATGTTTCCCATCCGATATTCTAAAGGATGCTAATATCCTTGATTTATGTGAAGTATTGCGTACCAAAGTTTGAAAGTGAAAAGTGTTGCTGCTGAGGAAGTCAAAGCTTTGAATTCATCTAGAATATTCTTATGACAGTTGGCTTATGCCACGTGCTACATTTTGATTTTCTATTTCTAATTCTCTAGATAATCTTTAAGTTTAAACTCTTGGGGCATTGTTCCTATAAAAGGTCATTTACTGGTTTATTTTTGTTTTAAGTTCAAAATTTGTGGATGTCAAAAGAGCCAAAACTTCTTTAAGTTTTGTTCTTTTTTCCTATTTTTTGAATCATTCCAGTCTAAAAACTTGTATGAAAATAGATGTTAATCAATATCAAAGCCAATTTGATAGCTACCTATCTCATGAATCTTTGTATTTGGTTTTGTTAGTTTAGCCGAACAAGACTATGTGTTGTGCCATTTAAGGGTGCATATAGAACCTACTCGGTGTCCAAACTAAAACCCCTCTCTTTAAAAGCTCACACCATTTTATATGTAGCTATGAAGAAATTTAGTGAAGTATAAAGTGGTTTTCTTTTATTTAGTTAATTATTTGGGGCATGTGTGGAGAATAACCGAGAGAAATTTTAGTTTTCAAATTTTTTATGTTTTATTTTAGAATAGATGTTTAAATTCTGGAAAATGTTTCAAAAAATAGATGAATGAAATGAAATTTATTGAAAATATTTCATTTTCTATGAAATTGTTGAATGCTTAAAGGTAAATCTACTTAAGTGATAGAAAAATTGTTGATATTCATGAAGTATTATTTCAAATCTTTCAATTTCATGATGTTATTTTATGATTGAATTGGAAATCTTGTGTAAAACACTTATGATTATTAAATAAATGAGAAACAACCATATTCCCTTTGAGATTAAAAGCAATATCACATCATACCCTAAAGTGAACCTAGTACTATCAAGACCTGACTACCAGAGACTTGCGATTGAACTAAGCCAACCTTATCCTATCATATGGATCCCCAAGGTTGCCTTTGGATACATCTTTCAAGAAGGATAGGCTCTTTGTGATTTGTCTGTGAAGAGTTTATTTGCCCTATTGCTACAAGTAACATCGTCATCGACAAGAACTGGCACTAGAAGGAGGGCCTCATTGTTGTTCTTTTGGTCTCATTAGGTTTTCAACTGGATTTCGCTAGAGTCACTAGATCTCAATCTAGTGATCCTCGTGTGACTTTAGTCAAACTTAGTAGTAGAACTTCATCTAGACCTCAAAAGTCTAGAAGTGTAAGTGTGAGTTCATAGAATCTGATTGTTGTTGTACCACCATTGCTCCCCATAGCGATGAACTTCTTTAACGTAGAGTCATCGATTCAATTTTTCATGTACAATGATTTATCAAAAAATCCTGATAAGTTGTGTCCCAAATATTATCTCCACAAAAATGCAGAAGAACATATTAGTATCTTTAAGGATACATTTTTAGAGCAAGGATTCAGCATGAAGTTGTCGTATTTAGGTTGTTTCTATAGACGTCCAATTTTGATCACTTCCACATGATCAAACGCGTCTCCCTATTCATCTGGTTGCTCATCCCCTCTGTCAATATTAATTAAGCCAATTGTTTAATTAATACCTTGCATCTTGCACAAAAGTCCTAAAGTATTTAATTTAATACTTTTCCCCTCTTCCTCCTCTAAATTAAATAAATATGCCTTTTTATTTAATTTAGTCATATTCCCCTTTTAAATTAAAATTTATTTTTTAATTCATCTTTTCTCTCTCATGGTCACATCCTCCAACTTTTGCAAGTTGGTCCCTAATCCATTTTAATTACTTCATCTTCTTCTAATTAACCAGGGTTAGCATGTGCACACCCTTAATCATCATTAAGGTCACATCCTCCATAATTTCCCACTTGCCTCTAATCAGTCATTAGTCCATCTAACTGAGTACTTGCACAACCTTAATCATTTGATTAGCCTAACCTAATCCTCATCCTATTTATGGCACATGTCCTTGAGTCAACCTTATTAAAGGCTTTCTCCTTTTGGACAAGGCATCCCCCTTCCCCATGTGAATTTTTAATTCACCTTTTAATCCCCCAAGGCACCTAAAAGGAATTTTTAATTCCTTCACTTCTCCCCACATGTCCTCTATTCATTCTTTATTCTTTCCCATCTCCCCATGAGAATATTTGAGGAATTTTTAATTCCCCACTTGTCCTCTCTCCCACATGGGGACAAGGACCTCCTTTATGAGGAGATCTTGTCCAATCCCAAGGTACTTTGTACCCCTCTCCATGTCATGTCCTTTTCCCTCCACCTCATGTCCACTTCACCTTTTAGGGCTATCTCACATGCCACATGTCAAGATGTGAGGGCTTGTGAGTTCTCAACTCACCTTATCCCTACATCTTGATATTTGGTGGATCAATCTCAACCGTCCATTTCCCCTAGGATTTCCCAAAAATCCTATAAATACCCCCTCTTTTCTCTCATTGTGGGGAGATCATTTTGTGCTAGCCAAACTCTTGTAGTTTTGTTTCTCAACCAACACTTAGCCATTTTCATGATTCCAAGCATCATTTGCATCTCACATCTCACATCTTGCCATCCAAGGAGCATACACATCAAAGATCGAAGGGCCAACCAAATGATTGACTCAATGCAAGGTATAAAGTTCCATTTTGTGGCTTTGTCTTGTTTTGTTTCCAACTTAGGCTAATCTTGAAGTGTAGGTTGTTTTAAGTTGTTTTGTTTGCACTCTTTTAACTTGTTGCTTGATTTCTAACACTCTATTTCGACCTATCACATTTCTGGCACAGAAATGTGATAGGTCGAAATAGAGTGTTAGAAATCAAGCAACAAGCCAAAGAGTGCAAATAAAACAACTCAAAACAACCTACACTTCAAATTAACTAAGTTGAAATGTAGACAAACATGGAACATACTATACGATGAAGTCGATCCTGGTTGACCCTTAAATCTTTGATATTGTACATGCTAACAGATAACAGGCTCTAGTAGATGAGGATGTGAAGATGGATGCAAGTGGATGAAAATGTGAAATGACAAGTGTTGGTTGAGAAATAAGCTACAACTAGCACAAAATGATCTCCTCAAATGAGGAGAAGAGAAGTGTATAGGGCCTGAGGAGTTCTAGGGGAAATGAAGAATCCAGATGAGCCGCAAAAATCAAGATGTGGGGCTAAGGTGAGTTGAGGAACAAACCTCACATCTTGGCCTTAATGACATGTGTTAACCTAAAGAAAGTGGTTATGAGGAATGAAGATAGGGGCATGACTTGGAGAGAGAAGTCTGAGTACCTTTGAGGTGAACTAAGATCTCTCATAGAAGGTACTTCCCCATGTGAAGTGAGGAAGAATGAAATGAGAGTAAAAATTCCTCAAGCCTCCTTATGTCAGGGAAGAGAAGGAATTTAAAATTCCTAAGGGTGCATTGGGGGATTAAATATGAATTAAAAATTCACATGGGGAAGGGAGATGCCATGTCAAAAAAAGAAAAGCATTTAGTAGGGTTGACTAAGGACACATGTCATAAAGGACATGGGGAAGAGAAAAGGAATTTAATATTCCTTGGAAGGATAAAAGGAATTAAAAATTCCTTGAGAGGTTGATTAGGCTAGTTGATGAGGGGTTAGAGGAAGATTAGGTGTCTAAGAGAGATTAGAGGCCAACTTGCAAAAGTTGGAGGATGTGACACATCCTAATCAAAGATTAGGCATGTGCACATCCTAATGATGGGATTAGAAGAAGGATTAAGATTAGGTAAAAAAAGATGGAGGATGTGACATGAGGAGGGATTAAATAAATGTGATATTTATTTAATTCATTTGTCAGAGGAGGGATTAAAGAGATAAGGTATTATTGATTAAATACCTTAGGTTTGAAAGCGAGAATTAAAGATATTAATTAAATCATAGCAGTATTACTTAATTAATGAAAATAAGATGAAAGATGATGAATTTGGACAAATTAAGTGTCCAAATTTAGACGTCTACATTTTTCCCCTCTTTGAGATGATGTTACGAAGTAGCATCATTTCAAAGAATATTAAAACATAGAACCTAGAAGAGGATGGTTAAATTGGGAAAGATGCCCTAGTCATTCAAAGGAGTGACTAGGAAGGGAAAAAGAAAATGATGAAAATTAGGGATGAAGGATGCCCCCTCGAGAGGACATGCGGGTTCAAGAGAACAGGTGTGCTCTCAAAATGGATGTGATGCAAGGGGAGTTAGCAGAAGAAGATGATCTGATGTGATGGAAGGTGGGAGGAGTGTGATGAAGGATGAATGGATGGGGGATTTGAGGGATGAGAGATGAAATACAATCAATGCAATTTCCATCGTCGAACCTTTGATTTTGCTATAGCATAAGACACAAGACGCCAGGGTATGAAGAACCAAAGCGGATTAGTGTCTAATACAGAAAACAAACATAACAAACAAGAAGGCTATCCCAACACCCCAAAGTCACGATGACCTTGGTCGGGCCAGGTATTGGGATAACCACAAGCACACAAGGATGCCCCAGCGTAACACAAGACCTCAGGGATCTTGGTGGGTACTACATGGGAAAATTGAGAAAACAAAAAATCAAGATACACCCCTATGTTGACGAGTCAAAGCACACCATGATATGATGGATCAAGGCGACCATGACAAGTGATGATAGGGAGCTCAAAGGATAAACAAAAGCCAAAAGCATCAAAAGATCACAATTAATTTCAAATGTCCTTTGCCATAGGATCAATCAAGGGGATGGATGGGATTGATGAGGTCTGTTAGGAAGGATGCATCCTGTTGAGATCGATGATGGATACTAAATTAAAAGATTGATATGACGCAGGATATTTAGAACCGATTGGATTTGATGATACAAGTGAATCTCATTTGTTAAGATCCAGCTAGATAAGGGGCATAGCTTGATGACACGACACAAGACACATGACACGAGACTGACACATCCTAGCGACCTAGGGGCTCGGGGGCTGATCAAAGATTAGCCTTGCCTACGTGGAAGCGCAGAGCCCTCGTAGTTCAACAAAAGGCTGACGACAAACCATGATGGAGATTTTGATGGATGACCAAGATGGGATGGAGAACAGGAGAAAAGTGGATAATATAGATCGATGATGGATGGAACATGATAGAAAGACCAATGATGGAACCCCGGGGGCAGATCAAATGATCGACCTTGCCTACGTGAAAGCGCAGGGGCAACGTAGTTCGCTGAAAGGCCAAAGACAAGTGATGGATGAAAGATGATGAGATAACCCTAGATAAGGGGTTAAAATGATTGGACCGACATGATGGGACAAGATAGACCTGTTGGATTGGATCAGAGGATGGTGACAAAGCTCAAGGATGGGATAGTTATCCAAATAATCAAAAGATGAATTGGGAGGATGATAGGATGGATAAATGAATGATGAGATGATGGATGATGAGATAGTAGGCTATAGCGAGATACCAATGACAGGATTATAAGATGGAATGAGAGTAGAGGATGGGGGGAGGAAAAGGATTGTCGGGGTTGATTGGATAGAGGGATAAGGATGGAGATGGGGATGTAATGATAAGGAAATGAGGAGAGGGGAATGGAAGGGAGTGATTTGATAGGATGAATGATGTCTCCAAGGACTATAGCACAAAGGAAGATAGGTGCCCCCACTCTAGATATGTCATGTGCGGGGAAGAATGAAGGATGAAAGACAAGTGGATAGGAAGATAAAAGAGTGAGATGGATGAAGATAGGATGCATGGATAAGGAAGGGAGATGGAAGGGAGCATGACAGGTGGATAAGGAAAAGGGAATGTGTGCCAAGAGGTGTCCAAAGCAGGTTTATGTTTTCCCTATTGTTATCAAGACCACAAGGAGGATGGAAGGATTGGGATAAATGAGATATGCTAAGAAGGATGTGTAAGCTTGATAGGATGGAGGGGATGGACAAAAATGATGTATAGAAATAAGATGGGTGCATAGCCGAAAGCGTAGCAGGAAGCATAGTGGATGGAGGGAATGCATATGAGGAAGTTGCCCCTAAGTGTAGATGGGGATTTATGCATGATGCCTGTTTGCCAGGTTTTCATCTTGGTACTTATCCAAGTTGCTTGTTTTCCAAGTTTTCATCTTGCCATCCAAGGAGCATACACATCAAAGATCGAAGGGCCAACCAAAGGATCGACTCAACGCAAGGTCCAGGTTGCAGGGTGGCGGACTGGGCCTAACAGAGTGGCAGATTTGTCCAGAGGTGGCAGACTAGGCCCAACAGGAGTGGTGGATTTGTCCTCCGGTGGCAGACCTGTCCTACTGTGGCGGACCTGTCCTGCAGTGGAGGACCTGTCCTCCAGAAGGTAAAAAATTTTAGTTTCCCCGAATTGTCTTTTGGTAAAAGAGGAACATAGTTTAATTAAAGGGGTGTCAATAAACCTTGCTTGGCGTGTTTGGGAAAGCTATTTGATGTATCCAATCCCCTTGCGCCATTTGGCGATCCTGGGTGACAAGAAATCATAGCTTTCCAAGTCCTTTTGAGTCACACTTTTTCGCTTTCTTAGTGGGACCTGCTTGGGGATTTCATCACCCCAAGGGACGATTTCAACCACGCGTACCGGCGAGGTATATAAAGGGGGGAGAGCGAAAGCTATACCTCAATCCAACCACGTTGTAATTGGTGAAGCATCGAGATGACGTGAAGAGTTGGTCCAAGCCTCTAGTATCTCGCTAAGGTTCCCGGCTCACGCTTGTAATGGGTTGGTGTTCACGGTTTGGGCCTCACGTACCGGGTGTATATCGAGGACTCCTTAGAAACCATGTGCATCCTAGAGTAGAAGACTTTGTTGACCATACCCGTTTCTACTAATTTTAGGGTTGTGTTGCTTGAAGTGTCTTTCTTTTGCAAAAACTAGTGATTATCGATTTGGCCAAGTCTTTTTATGATTGCTACAATTCGGGTCCTTTTCCTTTGCCATCCATCAAAAAAACCAAGCTTAAGCTTATCCTTTGGTGGACTTAACCTTATCTTTTAGTAAACCTGTCCTCGTGCTGTGGCGGATCTATCCTAGTGCAGTGGCAGATCTTTCCTAGTGTAGTGGCGGATTTGTCCTAGTTCAGTGGCGGATTTGTCCCAGTTCAGTGGCGGATCTATCCCAGTTCAGTGGCAGATTTGTCCCAGTTCAGTGGCGGATTTGTCCCAGTTCAGTGGCGGATCTGTCCCAGTTCAGTGGTGGATTTGTCCTAGTTCAGTGGCGGATTTTTCCCAGTTCAGTGGCGGATCTGTCCCAGTTCAGTGGCAGACCGGTCCAAGTGCAGTGGCGGATCTGTCCAAATACAGTGGTGGACCTGTCCTTTTGCAGTGGTGGACCTGTCCCTTTGACCATCCTATACCATCATTTGGCATTCATTGTCCCTCTATTTTAAACACCGAAACGATCATTTAGCGTCTAAAACAAACATCTGAACGTCTGTTCTGAGCCCCCATCCCTTCGTTCTAAGGGTCATTTGTCCTGAATAGTCTTTTGCTTGTTTTGAGAGCCATTCATCTATCTTGAGACACTCCCCATCCATCTTAAACATGCTTTCATCTTTGATCTCCGTTATTCCATATAAACCCCATTGGAGTCGTCATCCAAGTTGACCTAGGTATTCATCCCTAATCATAATCATCATAGCTGGCTTAGGATCGCTATCCATCTTAGGTCAGTTATCCTTTTTGACCCAATCAATCCGCTTCTATCTCAAGTTGGATTCGGTGTCGTTATCATACATCCACCTTTTAATCAATACCTAGTGTTACCAAGGATCCTTCTTAAACTCGGTTGTGGATCTCGGTCTTCATCGTATCTATCATCACATCAATCCTAATCATCGTATCGATCTGATCCCCACATCATCAAACCTATTTGGATTAAAACCCAGAATCTAGGTTAATCCAACATCTACCAATCAATCCAATCCAATCCCATCAAGCCAATCCACGTCGACCTAATCAATCGTCGTCAACTAATCTTTCATCAAAATCAAATCGATCCTTCATCATCAAGGTCTTTCTAATACCTTGATCCCTGTCATCATCTTGCATGCCCGTTTAGACTCGATCACAGGCAAAGAAAATGGCCGACCAACAAGCCCTAAATGCCCAATCGAACAACCCTCAAAAACCCACCAACACGGTCAACATCTCATCAGATCCCAACTATGGTGCTAATATCCCTCATGATCCCCACAACGACACCTCATCGCAATCCAATGTGGATGGTCAAAACACGTCACTACTTGGGGAGGAAAACATGGCCGAGCAACCCGAGCTCACATTCGAGGAGCACTTTAGCAACCCAGTTAATGCACAAATGACGGAGTGCCTTCTCGAAAGACATGGTGACCAAATCTTGGCTCACTTGATTGACAAAGGTGTCAAGTTGCCGTCAAGTGCCGACTTATCCAAGTATGGCACCTCCACATCCATTGTACCCCAAGGTGCACATGACATCCCCATTAGCTCGTATGTCCCCAATGTTCCTTCCGTAGGAGGCTGGCATCAACCTGAATTCGGCAACGTTGTCCTATATCCCGTTGGAAATCCCACACATCCCACCATCTCGGTCACGGGAGCACCTCAAACCATTGATCCCAATGATCCCTATGCCTATGGCATGCCGCAAAACATCTCGCAACCACAACCATTAATTCTACCTGCACCGCCCCCCTCGAACTCGCTTCCCGTCAACGCTGGGGGCAACCCTTTCGCCACCTTGCCCCCACCTCCCGGGGCAACAAATCCTCCATCGTCGTCATTCCTATCTCCACAACCACCCCAATCCAACATCCCTCCTCCATCGTCATCCAACCCTCCACCATCCTCCCAATCCAACATCCCTCCTCCGTCGTCATTCAATCCTCCCCCATCATCCCAATCCAACATTCCTCCACCCTCGTCGTTCATACCTCAACAGCCGCCCCAATCCAACATTCCTCCACCATCGTCATTTGTATCCCAACAACCTCCCCAATCCTACGCTCCCACTAGTGCTCAACAACCTCCCTCACACAACATCTCAATCGCACCTCCACCTCAACAACAACCATTGGTCAATCCCCTATTCTCAGCATAGCCATCACAACACCAACCGCAAGGAAATCAACCTCGGCCTTCAACCTTGACCATATATCCATTCCTTGCATCCATTTTATGCCCGCAAGCACAACCACCACAGAACATCCCATCTCGCCCATCACAGCCACCAACTATGCATCAACAACAATATCAACAACCACCCCACCATTACAACTATTACAACTAGCCCCAATATCAACAACCCCCCTATGGGGCATCGCAATAGTCATATCAACACCCCCAATATCCACAAGCTAATCAACAACACCTCCATACTTCCCAACAGTACGCCACCCATAACTACCAGACCCATCCATATTCTGCCTCGCAACAACAACCTCTTTATCAGCAAGATCCATTGGTGTATCAACAAGGGTTGCCACCCCCTCATCCATACGCCCATCTCCAAACATCCTCTCAGAATCCACAATCGTCCTACCATCAATACCCATCCAACACACCAGTCAATATAGACATCCTGGAAATCAAAGCCGCACTAAAGGATCTCCAGGCAGGGACTAGAAAGCAATCGTTCAAGTTCGAAGATATATGCCCCTATCCGTATGATCCCTCCATCTCATTGATTCCCTTCCCCAAGCATTTTGAGATGCCAAAATTTGAAAAATATAAGGGGAACAAAGATCCTAAGGCCCACCTATGGGAGTTTTACTCCTAGTGTCAAGAAGTGATCCACAATGACAACTATCTCTTGCCTCTATTCCCCCGAAGTCTGGGAAGTGACGCACTAGGGTGGTTCATGACCCTCGACAAGGGATCTATAAAATATTTTGCAGATTTGTCAGAAAGGTTTGTCTCCTACTTCTCCTTCAACTTGGAGAAAGATACTGATACCCTAGATCTTCTCAAGGAGAAACAACGTGAAGGGGAAACCTTTACTAGCTACCTCCAAAGGTGGCGTGCCCTAGCAAGCCGAATGAAAACCCCTTTGAAAGAGAAGGACATGGTCACCCTTTTTGTGGAGAACTCTCATCTTGACATGGCCCACAACTTCCTATTACATTGTGTCACCACTTTCGCAGAGGTAGTGGAGAAAGGACCCATCCCTGAGCGTGCCCTTGTTGCCAAGGGGCACATCAAAATATATAACCAAGATAGGGAAAGGACATTCAACGACAAACCACGTTTTTGGAACAAGAACAAGAATGCAGTCAATGATGGTGTCACTGATACTAAACATGTCCAAGTGGCCAACGCATCCCAGAAACAACAACAATCTGTACCTAATGCCATATCCGTACCGCAAGGGACACCCCGTCCTCCCCAACAGTCCAATCAAAATAACCAAGGGAACCCTAAACGCCAATATGCTCAACTTGGAGAACCCTTGAGTGTCGTCTTCAATAAACTGTTGCAGATCAGCTATCCAATCACGTACCCTATCACCAAGCCACTAGACGAATCCAAACCTAAGCCCGCATGGTTTAGGGAAAATGAATATTGTGAGTTCCACAAAATCAAAGGACACTCTTTGAATAAGAGTCAAGGTCTAAAAAACTACGTCCAGGATCTCATAGATCGAGGTGACATCAAAGTTGATCCTAATCAAGCTCCGTCGTCCAATGCTCAGTTGCAAATCTATCAAAACACCTTCCCAAACCATAACCAAGGCCCGAGCACTTCCAACAGTAATCCTCAAAACAACAGCACAAATAACGTGAGTTACAAGAATGTACCCTTCAATTACGAGGGTATTATTCATTACATTGAGCAGGTAGAACCTCGTATATCCATGATACATGTCAAAGCTAAAGACTCTCAATGTGTTGTTACCACACGACGAGCCCGCATCACCATTCCTGCAGCCTTTGCACCTACCCAACTGACTCCTATAACTTCCCAGTACAATATCCTTGATCACTTGGGAAAGACCCCTGCACATATCTCCATCTTGGATTTACTCAAGTCTTCCCCCGTGTATCAAGAAATCCTTAATAGAGCCCTACAGGAAACCCATGTGCCTAATAATATGGATCCTACACAGTTTCAAGCCTTGGTAGGACACCTAGCTTCATCTCACCAACTACACTTCAGCCATGATGATATGCCCAACATTGATGCTAATCACAATCGCCCCTTACATATTGAAGTCGTAGTCGCTCGGCATAAAATAAAAAGGGTCTTGGTAGATAATGGCTCTTCCCTCAACTTGTGCACTTTAAAATTCATAAAGCAGGTGGGGTATACCCAAGTGGACCTAAGTAACCAAATTATTACAATCAAGGCTTATGACAATGCAGAAAGAAATTCAGAAGGGATCATCAATCTTCCTGTCCAAGTGGGACCGGTAGTTCAGTACATCACCTGCCATGTCCTTGATCTGGACTTACCATATAACCTCCTCCTCGGCCGTCCGTGGCTACATGCTATGCAAGCCGTTCCCTCCACCTTCCATCAATGCCTCAAATTCCCAGTCAACAGACAAGAGGTTACCATCTATGCCGACCCCCAACCATTCGAATATTGCCGCGCTCTAGAGGCATCATTTCCCCATTTACATTATTGTCCTGGGGTTGAAATGGGGGCATCTCAGTCATCACCTGTCAATCCACCATCCACCGTAAAAACCATGCCATCCTCCACTGATCCTACCGTCACAAAAGTCCAGATCATTGACAAAGGGTGTGGCGAGTATGAAATGCATACTGCTCTTAATGTAGCGACCATGCCACCATCGCCACACAAGTATGGTCAACCTTCCCATGCTACCCCAAAAGAGGACAAGACTGTCACCTTTCGTGGCAAAAAACATCCCTACTACCACTTTTGTATCCCCAAGTATCAAGACAGATGCGCCCGAAGAAGACATAAGCCAATGGGTTTACCGAGAAGAGCCTCAGCCAGAAACTCCTCTCAAGGAATACTTCCAAGAAAAGTACCCCTGGCCGACAAAGTTTGTGGAAAAGCATAACTATCAAGGCAGAGGCCTAGGAAAGCAAGAACAAGGGCGGTTACAACCCATTGATACTTCTCCGCTACCAAGAAATGTGGGCATTGGGTATGACAGAAAGCAGAAAGGCCCCGAAACATCGTCTAATGCTTCCAATAGTGTAGCTGTGGACAATGGCTCATTAGAAGACATACCCGAGGAAGAATCCACCATACATGCATATGATGACGTCGATCACGCTAACCTATCCTCCATGTTCGAATGCCTATCTGTCTGCACTATTAGCCTATCCCTTCGCCATCCTGAGCTCATTGATTGGGACCTACGAACTAGCACACCTGTCAGTATGTCTACGGATACCTATGTTAACCTCATGGGATTGGGGGAGGATGAACACTCCAGTCGCAAAAGTAAGAATAAGAAAAATAACAAACGGTCATCTAGTGAAAACCTCCCTGAGGCACTTCGTGACCTTGAAAAAGTAAAAATAAAGGACGCATCTGATGGCGAAAACCTCGAAGAGGCACTAGAAGATGGAGATGTTCATCTTCCCCTTATGGGAACTCAGCTATCTGCCAGATCATCTGTTCTGATTGAAGAAATGCAAGAGATTAATTTGGGAACTGCTGAAAATCCCAAGATCACCTATGTAGCCAAGTCACTCTCCGAACAAGAGTTTCCGATCTTTGCACAGCTACTCCAGGAGGGAGTTGTTAACTTTGCTTGGTCATACTCGGACATGCCAGGCTTAGATCCCGCCTTGGTGGTTCATCACCTGGACATCCGCCCAGACGCTAAACCTGTCAAGCAAAAACTCCGCAAGATGCATCCGCAAGTCACGTTGTTAGTCAAGAAGGAATCAGAGAAGTTACTGGAGGCAAGATTTATCAGACCAATTGACTACTCCGAATGGATCTCCAACATAGTGCCAGTAGCTAAACCAAATGGTGACATTCGGATATGTACGGACTTCAGGGATCTCAACAAAGCTTGCCCCAAAGACGACTTCCCCCTACCCAATATTGACATGTTGGTCGACCTAACAGTAGGACATGAGATGTTGTCCCTTATGGATGGCTTCTCTGGGTACAACCAGATTCGAATTGCACCTGAAGACCAACACAAAACCGCCTTCACCACTCCTTGGGGCACTTTCTGCTACAATGTTATGCCCTTCGGTCTCAAAAATGCAGGGGCAACTTATCAGAGGGCAATGACGGTCATCTTCCATGACCTCATACATATCATCATGGAAGACTATGTTGATGACCTATTAGGGAAATCTAGAATACAAGTAGAACATCCTGCCATCCTGAAGAAGATATTTGAGCGGTTAGAGCATTATAAGTTGCGGCTGAATCCAAAAAAATGTGTCTTTGGGGTCACTTTTGGAAAGTTGTTGGGTTTCATAGTCTCTCGCAGGGGCATTGAAGTTGATCCTGCTAAAGTAAAGTCTATCCTAGACATGCCCCCTCCATGCAATCTCAAACAGTTAAGAAGCCTTCAGGGAAAAATGCAGTCCATCCGTCGCTTCATTGCCCAGCTAGCAGACAAGTGTCAACCATTCACTCATCTTCTAAAAAAAGATTCCACCTTCCGATGGAACCCGCAATGTCAGATGGGATTTGACAAGATTAAGGAATATTTGGCCCATCCACCAATATTGATGCCACCTATTCCCGGCAAGCCCCTCTTGCTCTACATCTCTGCCACTTCAGTCGCACTGGGGGCATTGTTGGTGCAGCATGATGAGTCGTCAAAAGAAAGGGCAGTCTACTATATCAGTTGGACACTGGTTGGCTACGAGCTAAACTACTCTCCCATGGAAAAAGTGTGCCTCGCACTAGTCTTCAGTACACAGAAGCTCCGCCATTACATGCTCAGTCACCTAGTCAAGTTAATCGCCAAGATCGACCCATTGAAATACCTGTTATCTAGAACTACTCTGACTGGCCGCATGGCTAAGTGGGTCATGCTCCTCAGTGAATTTGACATAGAATACGTGGATCGCAAGGCTATCAAAGGGTAGATAATTGCAGATTAGTTGGTGGAAGCTCCTCTAGTTGACACTCACCCATTGATCACAGAATTCCCTGATGAGGAAGTCTTTTCAGTTGAGGAAACCCCCATGTGGACACTATATTTTGACGGATCATATACACATAATGGATCGGGGGCAGGAATTTTATTAGTTACCCCTCAAGGTGACTACATTCCCAAGTCATTCAGGATAGCGTTCCCATGTACCAACAACATGGCCGAATACGAAGCTCTCCTCACCGGTCTCAAGATTGCCAAACAGTGGCACATAACTCAGTTGAAAGTCTTCGGTGATTCCTTGCTAGTCATTAGGCAAGTTAATGATGAGTTTCTGACCAAGGATGATAAGTTGTTACCCTACAAGCGCATGGTGGACGATTTCAAGAAATACTTCACCTCCATACAATTTGAACAGATTCCCAGGGTACGAAACAAAGCAGCTGATGCGATGGCCACTATCGGCTCCCTCCTGGACATGCCCAAGGATCGAACAGAGTGTGAGTTCCTTGTAGAACAACTGTTAATCCCAGCATATGATATCCCTAAGACTGAAATGGTGTGCGAAATTGTGGGTCCCACCTCCCCATGGTACCAAGACATCTATACCTACCTCCGTGATAACACTATACCCCTGGACCTTACCCGTAACCAACGCAAATCCTTCATCCATCGCTCTTCTCGATACGTCATCGTCGGAGATACGCTTTATCATCGTGGGTATGATGGAATCCTCCTTAGATGTCTAAATGAGACCGAAGCCCATACTACATTAACGGAGGTACATGGCGGTGTTTGTGGAGCCCATTCAAATGGTATGGCTCTAGCCAAGAGAATCTTACGAGCAGGGTATTATTGGCCTACGCTAGAACATGATGCTTGCGAGTTTGTAAAGAAGTGTCTCCCATGTCAGCAACATGCAGATTTAATCCATGCTCCAGCACAAGATCTTCAACCCCTCCTAGCACCATGGCCATTTTCTCAATGGGGTTTTGACTTGATTGGCAAGATTCACCCACCATCATCCGACGGCCATACCTTCATAATCACCGCCACGAGTATTTTACCAAGTAGGGAAAATTTTCACAAATCAACGTATTCAGACTTCCAAATTATCCTTTTATATTCTCCTCTTCAGATATAGGACCGATCCACTAATATTTCCTCGGCCAACGGTAAACTATTCAAGAACCAAGCCATGAAACACCCATGCTAAACCTTCCATATTCAGCACCGTTGGTCAACACCTTATTACCCCCAGGGTAATGGTTAGGTGGAAGTGACCAACAAAACCCTCATTCGTATTCTCAAAAAGGTTGTCAATCACACCGGACGAGATTGGCACCTCCACATTCATCCTGCCTCGGGTATCGCGACATCCATCCGGCATTCCAACGAAGCCACCCCCACTGGTGTTCTATAGTCAAGTCGTCTTGGTTGACCGTAGGTTGAAATCCCATCATTGAGAATTTTAAGAACCCTATCAGTCAAGAGGATGCTCGTGGTTGCACGGTTTGCACAAATTTAGAAAGTTACTACCTAACGCAGTAATAAAGGCCTACCATCATCCTAAGCATATCAGAACGCCAAGCCGAAGGCTACAACAAGAAGGTTCGGCCCCGCCAATTCTAGTGGGCTTGCAGCTTGTCTAAAGAGAACCAAATATACTCAAGAAGACCTAGACAAGAGAAAGGGAAAATTGAAAGTAAATTATTAGTCCCATATCATAGCTGCTAAATATGGATCAGGGACATACAGGTTGACTACTCTTGAAGGAGACCCCCTTGACGAGCCTATCAATGTCATGCATTTGAAAAAGTTCTACTCCTAAGTCTGCTCGGTTACCCCACCTGGTCAAAAATCCAAAAAAATCAAAAAAGTCAAAAATCCAAAAATAGTCAAGAGAAATAAATCCATCCTATGGTGAAAACCACCTCTCTTACGGGCGCTTGATAAGTAAGTGGACAGAAAAACTGCATATGCCATTCATAGAGGGGTTTGACTTCATATTCAATTGACATCCTAGTTATTTTATGCCGTCATCCGCACTATTGTCCTCACCCATCTCATCCCGGACTATTTGGTAAATATTGATTGAGCATGGACGACCCATCGAGTCTATCCCCCATTCCTGAGCTTTTTTTCGGTATCCCACTCTGAGCTTGCGTCATTCACATTTGTGTCATCAGGTAGGGTCATCCTTCGCGTCGGTTCTCACCTAGGTCCCATCCCGTCATGTCTGCCAGTCGAACTACGTTGCCCCTGCGCTGTCACGTAGGCAAGGTTGATCGTTTGATTCACCCCCGGGGCATTCGTCCATCATCATCGGTCACCATTAGTCTTCTTTCCGCTTTATCCATGGTCTTTTCCGGAACTACGAGGGCTCTGCGCTTTCACGTAGGCAAGGCTAATCTATGATCGGCCCCCGAGCCCCTAGGTCTGTAGGTTATGTCAGTCTTTTGAACTTCGTTACCAAGTTATGCCCGCATCTAACCGGTCCTTAACAAATGAAATTCCCTTGTGTTGCAAGATCTTGTCCCTCGGCAACATCCCACGTCAACTGGGTCATCTTATTTCGCATCCATCTTTGGTCTCAACAGGATGAGTCCTTCCTAGCAGACCTCACCAATCCCATCCACCACCTTGATCCTATGGCAAAGGACCTATTGTCTTGATTATGATCTCTTGATGTTTTCGAATTTTGTTTATCATTTTAGGTTCCTTCCCATCACTTGTCGAGGTCACCTTGGTCCACCATACCATGGCGTGCTTTGACCTGCTGAAATGGGGGCATACCCTGATCTTTTGTTTTGTCTGCTGTCTTCTCGAGTTATCCCTCGTAGGACCCACCAAGATCTTTAGGATCTTGTGTTATGCTGGGATAACTTTGTGTGTTTGTGGTTATTACAGCACTAGGCCCAACCGAGGTCATCGTGACCTCGGGGTGCTGCGATAACCTTATTGTTTGCTATGTTTGTTTCATGCGTAGAGTACTTACTTGCCTTGGTCTTCTATATCAAGGTGCTTAGTACCTTACGCTATAGTAAAAATCAATGCTCCAAAGATGGCACGATCTCATTTTCACTTCATTTCCACCACTTTGCATGCACCCTTCATTTCCATCATAACCACCACTTATGATGTCGATTGTGCAAGTACTCTCATTTTTCGTTCCTCGTGTCGGTCCTCTTCCGCTCAAGATATTAATGGTTTTTTTTGGCAAATGCAATCTTCCATCCGCCTATCGCCTACCCGCATCCTCATAACGGTCGTTATTGACATGTCATTGCAACCTGCATAAATCGTCCATCCACATGTGCATCCATAAATCATACATCATAAATCATATAAACATGCATAAATCGCCCATCCACATGTGCATCCATGAATCATATATCATACATCATATAAATATGCATAAATCGTCCATCCACATGTGCATCATAAATCATATAAACATGCATAAATCGTCCATCCATCACTCATACATCATAAATCATATAAACATGTGCATCCATA
>VDFB02019122.1:0-25847 GCA_007258455.2 Sequoia sempervirens | reverse complement strand
AAGACAAGTCATTGAGTATAGTAAGGTTTTCTTAGTGCTTAAAAGGAAGAACTCTATTCCAGTAGCAGAGCCGCCAAGGATAATTCCCTCTTCTTCTACAGCACAGTCAAAAGGAAAGGGTAAAAGTCAGTCTCAAGATGGCGCCAAAGGATGTAGATCAAATAAAAATGTAAAGAGAAGGTTGGATTTCTCAGGCATAGTCATACAGGAACAGCCTACAGTTGATTCAGAAGTTCCTCTTGACGAGCCCATACCTCAGAATGAAGCAGAGGAGCCACCTTCAACACATGTTCCTGTACCTTTGACGGGTTCGTCACCAATTCACATTGATCTTGATATTGAAGATGATGAAGAGATCGCAGCAGTACCTCCTGAGGAAGTTAGTAAAGATACCACGGTGTCTTGGCTTGAGAACTCCTTAGGAAGGGTTAGGAGAAGGCCTTCATATCAAGTGAGTGTTGATGATCTCGATAATATTTATCAGGAACCTCCTAAGAAGAAGGCAAAGAAGCAAGTTCACTTTGATAGGAATCCTGATAACGAGATTGTTGTAGACTGCTGTGCCTCCAGAAGATAAGAATAGAGATGAGGTGAACATGGATGATTTTGTAATGGTCAAGGCTAATCTTGGTAGAAATACCAGACATGCAGATTTGAGTCTCTTCAAAGTCGTATCTGAAAACCTACATGAAAGAGTGCTTAAAGACGGAGAAGACAAGGCCGCCCTCAAGGCTGAAAATCAGCAGCTTAAGCTTTTTATTTCTAACCTTGCTCGTGGTTCTTCCCAAACAACTCAGTTGCTGCCCCAGATCTTAGAGACACCAGCTGATCACCATCAGTTAAGACAGATGGTCATATGTGGGAAAGAGACTCAGGAGTGGATCGAGAGCTTCATTGTCAGAGGAAAGGAGATCTTGGCTCGGATGTTCCAGTTGAGAGAGAATGCTCATAAACTTCGTCAAAGCATCCAAGGATTTGAACAAACATGGGCTGAAGTAAAACCTAGGCATGAGATTATCATTGCTGATTTAGACACGGCCTACAGTTCAGCAGTTTCAAAGGAGCACAAAAGACAAATCCTTGCATGGAGAGAACGTCATGTTTTCAAAGTTAAAACCTATGAGAGGATATCTGAAGAATTCATCACCTACAGGCAAAGGGTGGTTGAAGCTCTCCTTTTCATCAGTGAATTTGTCATAGAGATCCCCTCTCAGTACAGTCTTGAAGATGGTTCTTATGTCGGGCTTGAGGAGGTGCAAAATCAGTTCCAGAACGCTGTTCAAAGTTGCAGCCCAGTTGGCGGAAGGATAGGTCATATTTCAGTGATGTCAGCAAAGTTCAATAAAGCGGCCAATGAGATTGAAGATTTCCTAAGATCTATTGAAGATGCCGAAGATATTCTTGAAAAGCGGTGTTTTGCTGTTGATGGTATAGATGCACCGAACCGGGACACAATCTCAGACTTCCTAGCTGATGTGATCGAGCTTTAAAGCAGCTTTCTTCTAGAAGCTTTCTTTCCCGCTTTCTTTCTATTCTTGGAATCATCCTTATCCATTCTTTGAGGATAGAAAGAAGATAAGATGTAATAGTTGGCGTTTCCCGCTTTTTCTGCTTTTTAGGGTTTTAGTTGTTATCTTGTTTCTAGATTTAGTAATAAAGCTTGCTTGCTGAGCAAGCCCTAGATTGTGAAAGCAAGGAGATTTTAGGGTTCCCTACTCCTCTGCTTCTCTATAAATAAGAGCCTTTGCTCATTTATTTTCTTTAACCGTGCTTATGAGAACAAAACGCTGAGCCTATTGTGCCTTCTATTTGTTGCTCAACTATTGTTCATTTGTATTGTGATAAGCAAATTGTTGAGCCTCTTTAGCCAACAAGGAGTTAGTGAGATTGCTGTTTTCTATTGTGTTAAGAATAAGTTTGCAACTGCAATTTCTTATTCAAGGCATGTTAGAAGGGAGTTTTGTTTTAGAGATTTGAGTAATAAAATCATGAGCCTCTTTTGCCTTGGTCTAAAATCTCAGATTTCCGTTATCTATGTTATGCTTTCATGATCTTTATTTCAGCTTACAGTGAAGTGTGTAGGTGTTTGTTGAGAGAGAGATCGTTAAAGTATTTTTGTCAGAAAATCTGCCTTGTTAATTTCTAACTTCTCTTGCTCTGCTATTACTTGAGAGGTTAGGAACGTCTTTAGTCTAAGTTAGTCGTAGTTGAACTTCTTATCAGAAAATCTCAGCTGCGGCGTTTGTGTTTAAAAAACCTTGTGCTCTAAGCTGATCCAAAAGATAGGCAACTTAGTTTTAGTTTACTTTCTTTCAAACACCATCAGCAAGAGGGAGCTTCCCCTCCTAATTTGAAGAGCAATTTATCTGTGCATAGCTGTCCGTTTTCAAATCCGCATTCCAGAGGTGCGAATTTAAACGCCAACAGATATATTTAGTGATTCTCCTCGCGTCCTCTACAATTGGTGTGACCCAATCTAGTTTTCCTATGTCCTCCAAAAGAAGGTCAAGGACATGAGCTGCACATGGTGTCCAAAAAATTGAGGGGTGTTTATCTTGGAGAAGTCTTCCTGCTGCCACATATGCTGCTGCATTATCAGTTATGATTTGCACAACATTTGCTATCCCCACCTCCATGCAAACTCCCTCCAACATCTTAGCCAAATTTTCTGCACTTTTTACAATGTGGGAGGCATCAACTGATTTTAAAAACACCACCTCTTCTTTGCATGCAACCAAAAAATTAATGATGGTACGGTTTTTTCCATCCGTCCACCCATCAGAAAGAATAGAGCAGCCATATTTTTGCCATTTTTCTTTTTGCTCCTCTACTGCTGCCCTTGCCCTTTCAGTTGCATTAGTAAGCAACCTACAAGTACAAAGTGAAATTAAGTACACAATTTTAATTTGTAAACAAAAAAATAGCTTAAATTCATTATAAATTAAACTTAAAAAACATAAATTAAATAACATAAACTAACCTCCCACTCAAGTCCGTGCGAGAAGGCGCCTTGTAGCCTTTTCCTGCAACTGTCAATGCGGTGACCAAATTGTGCCAGTAAGGAGAACTCGCCACATTGAAAGCAATATTGTTAAAATACCAAAAATCTGCACAAGCAATGTCTGCTTGCTCATGCACCTCCCTATTCCATCCAGTCGCCTCTAAGGAAGGTTGTGCACCAGTTGTGTTTCTAGGCACAAAAAAACTATCCAACCGTGTCGGTGTAGGTCCTGTAGCTACCCTTGCCCCTGGTGCTCTACTAGAGGAAGATGAAGGGATGGAGGTTGAGGTGCCAATGGGTTGCCTTGACCTTCGCACACGTGGGCCACGAAGAGAGCCCACTATCTCCTGAATCTCCTGAGTAACATCATAATCATCATTTGACTCAACTGGAACACCTTGAGAAGAGGCAATGGTTGCTTGCATTGCTGCTCTTGCCATCTCTCTTTTCATTTTTTTTTCTTCTGCAGCTGAAAGTATGGCATTCATTTGTCTTTTTATTTCCTCTGTTGTATGAGGACATTCCTTAGCATCACGTTGAGGGATGCCTGCAAGGTGGTACTTGAGGCGATTGATGCCCCCACGATATACTTTTTTACATGGAATGCAATATACTGTGCCAGGTATGGGTCCTAGATAAGCATACTTCCAAGCAGGATCTCTAGCTCCTGGAGGACGTTTACCTACAAAGTCCGCAGGCACGGATGGGGCAGAGCCTGAGGCAGAAGTGGGTTCAGAAGTCATTATCAATTAATTATTAACCTACACAAAGTGAAAGTCATAGCACAACTTGTTAGTTTTTGATAGAAAATTAAAAAACAAACTAAATTAGATTAAATCAAGAGAGATTACTTTAAGTTTAAATTACTAAAAATCTATCACTAGATTCTAAATCTAAACATTTTCATAACAAAAAAAATTGGATTTAAAAATAAAAAATAAAAACTAGGGTTTCAAAAAAATGTGAAAAAATGTAAAAAATATGAAAATGACTTCAAACTAGTAAAAAATTAAGCTAATCTAAGATTGTAAGCATGTTATTCAACAAAAAAGAGGATTCAATCATTCAAAACAAAAAAAAAATAACTAGGGTTTAAAGAAAATTTAAAAAAAATGAAAAAATCAGCAAAATATGTTAAAAAATCAGAAAAAATCATTAAAAAATCTTGTTTTGATGAATCTAAATCTTGTTTTGATGAATCTAAATGCATTTAAATCATTTTCACACTACAATCAAATGATTTTTAAACATAGAACCAACAAGAATGAAGAATTTTTTAAAAAAGAAGAAAGAACAAGAAAAATGAGAAACCCTACCTGGAAATCCAATTTGCCTTCTAAATTCAATGTAAATGCCCTTCAAATCTTGTCTTTTGGATGCAAAATCACTGCAAATGAGTGCACAATGCCTTGGAGAGGTTTTTTGCTGAGTGTGAGAAGAGAGTGAATGAAAAAAGACAACTTAAAATTATTTAGCTGTTTACGTTTAACCGTCAAGGCTGGTTTTTCTGTAAAACTCGGCCATTTCGAAAACTCGCTAGTGCGACGGCAGCTTTTTCCAGAATGTACGGGCGAAGTTTTCTTCAGCGCATAAAGTGCTCTAAAAATCATTTCCGAAAAATCCTCGCGAAGTTTCACTATCACGGCTTTGTGCGAGTCTTGCAACTATGGTTGAAACGTCACGGGATTCTAGCGCAACTGCAGACGTGTTGTACCCCAAATAAATTTTTTGGCATTCTGTGTAAATTGAGCTAAATCTTGTTAAAATGCCATGAAAGGTCTGTTTTAGGTCAAACCAATCATAGAATCTTGGTGGGTTTCTGTCAAGGAACACATGTACAAAATTCTGAAAAATTGAAAATTAGGGTTTTTCCCCTATTTTCAGGGAAATCCCCCGAAAATAGGACCTTCCCAGAAATGATCGAAAATGATTTTGATAGGCTTAAAGGGCTTCACGATCACATTGGTCAAGTCAGAATCATCAAAAGACACGTTTTACTCGCGGGTCTATTTTTCAGAAACAAAGTTAGGAGCTCCGCAACCATTAATGGCAGATTGGCCAGTACCAAGTGCTGAAAGCTAAGCTTCAAAAGGTTCAACGATGCAACCATGGAAAAAAATGTCTAAAAATATGTTTGACAAAGGAGATTCTCAAAACCGAAAAAGGCCAAAATTTGGTTCAACTCGAGATGTTACGGCGTAGAGATTGTTTCACATAAGCTGAAAAAGCATGCTTTCCGCTGTGGGCTTCATGATCTTTGAAGGCCAAATGAAGTCGCGAAGATCATCCGGCGGCCATTCTTGACGCTTTCACCGCCACCGACAGCTGAAACAAACATCCGTGATCATCCTACGAATAGATCACTAATAACCCACACGGCAAAAAGAGAGGCAGCTTTTGAGGAATTGTCGAAACCACGCTTAATCTGCTGGTTCTAAGGGAAAAAGAGCTCAAAGAAAGGCTCTTCTTCTTGACCTCCGTGATACGATAAATGACAAAAAGGCTTCCCCTGTGATAACCTTCTCCAAATATCTCTAAACGCAAACTTAGCATCAATACTCTGACAGAGCAACAACTGGATAACTGGATCAAAGTAGGCAACTTGTCGTGATGAAAATAATCAAGCTAAAAGGAAAAAGCGCCCTTTTCAAGGAGGGGCGCCCTTGGATAAAGGAACCCTAATTTGAGATCCAGATTTCCCGAAGACAGTCATTCTTAGCAGAACAGAGCTGAGTACCTGATGAAACGTCATGTGAAAACATCTGACTCTCCGATCAACGAGAAATCCAATTCAAGGCACGAGAGGTCATTTCAAATAAGTTGAAGAACGAAGACTGAAAAATCACTAAGGCATTGGCAAAAGCGCCCTTTCTTGGGAAAGGCGCCCAGTCTTTTGGAGCCCTTAACTCAGCTTTTTATCATTCAGTCTCCCAGGCACTTCTTTCCAGTTTGGATTCAGCTCCGCAGTGAACGTGTCCGTGACGTCTCAGGATAAACAGACAACGCCAGATTCAGGATCCAACAGAGGGTTTTCAGGAGAAAAATACTTTAAAAATTTGCAAAAGACTAGAAGGGACGCCCAAAAGAAGTCAAAGGTCATTTGTTGACTAAAGTCAAAAGCTTTTTGAGTTAAAGTTGGCTAAAACACTCCACGATTGGTGGAAATCACCTTTTTAACTTCAGATCAAACTCAAATCACCTTTTGAGCTTGTGCTAGGTCCCCAAATTTGTGGATCTGAAGCCCAAACATATATATTCAAGGTGAAGGCGTCCATTTCATTATTTCATTGCAGGTTGAAAGACAAAAAACAGCCACAAAGCTCTCAAAGGACGCCATTGAAGATCTGAAAGAGGTTTTCGTCCGTTCTTCATTTTTATTGCAGATCTGAAGCAGGAAAGGGAATACTATGACTGGGCCACTTTGATCAGTGACACACTCCACCGACAAATCACTGGGTATCTGGAAGCTCATAGGTTCCACATGTGCTCCTACCTGGTATACTTGATAGCCTTCCAAGGCGATTTCAGGTTATTGAACAATGTGGGAACCTGAGGTGTGCAGAAGGTTCACGAGTTTTTCACACGCCTTGAGTTTACTCAAGCGGAAAGACACTTCAAGAAGACAAGTGATCACTTCACCATGCACATAGTTCGTGAGCTTAACCATGAGATGCACGTGCGTATTTCACAGACAGCCAGAGAGGCAATGGCGGATTGGGCAGATTGGTTCATCCAATTTCCTACATTCTCCTACATACGCGTGTATGGCTACATTGGCCACCCCACCATGCTACCAAGACACCCTTCGGATAGGGTAGTTTTCATGGAGTTCCTGAGACAGTTGTCCGAGGTTCATGTCCACTTGCGCTTGAAGAGGAAGACAGCTATTAACTTTCCCGTTGAAATGGGACTATATAGATGTGAATCCGCGGCAGATGCAAAGATGATGGGTCAAGAAACAAGGAGGTTTAACCTCAAATATCTCATTGATAGAAGATCCTATGATCCCAGAGGACTCTATGCAGCACACCTGGAGCAACACTCGTCACATAAGTCTTCTATGGAAGATTATTGGGTGAATTGTAAAGACGAGTATGAAGTGCGAAGAAGGAACTACAGCAGATTCAGACTCCCACAGATTGCTGATTTCATGTCAGCAGACATTGAGGGCCTGTCAGATGATGAAGGAGAAGTCATTCTCCCCACATTCTTCGCAGATTCAGTTGACTCCCAACCGCTCCCGAGAGTGGATTGGTATGCCAAAGAGGATACATCTATAGAAGAAAGAACGAGTAGAGTGGTTAGAAATAGCCAACTCTATCTCGACAGCAAGAAATCAAGGAAGGTGATACCCCACAGAACAGAGCCGCCACAGGTTCAGTCTACACCACCTTCCACTTCAAGAAGGAAACCTAGGCAGAAGTAATGGTGCAATCCTCCCCGAGGGATGAGGGGATGTCAAAACTAGAACACGAGGACACCAAAGTGAGAAAGCCACATAGCCTCGAAATAATCACTTCGTATTACATGTCTCCAAACAAAGAGTAGAGATCCACCTCCTGATTCAAATTTCTAAGTTATTATAGAGAAATCAAGAAAGATTAGTTGTTGAAGAACCAACACGTAACTAATGGCTAAGCAACAACAAGAGAAGCAAAGAAAGAGAAACGGTAAGTTCGTTATGAGCAGAAAGCCAACATCACTGCAGATCACAACAACACAGTCCTCATCGACTTGATTCGCCACCGAGAGACATTGCTCCAGCACAGTCTCACACATCTAGCGTTCAAGGGCCTCACGTCCCTCCTAGTGAAGTTCACCGAGATTCTATTTGGCTCGAAGGTTTCCTAGGAAGGAAGAGGGAAAAACCCTCATATGAGCTTGACTTTACCGAATTCGACCACGTCCCACAAGACACGTCGGCGAAGAAGTTAAAGAAGCAAGTTCACATAGAAAGGAATGCAGAATGTGAGATCAGCATAGAGACTGCCGCTCCACCAGTAGAGAAAAGCATACACGAGGTTCAAGTAGAGGACTACACTTTGTCTCAACTTAACCTCGGGAAGACTACACGACAGGTGGAGGCGGATCTTCTCGGAATAGCTTCGGAGAGCGCACAAGAAAGAATGGCCAAGGATGGTAAAGAAAAGGCAGCCTTAAAGGCTGAAAATCAGAAACTGAGGTCTTACATCACCAGCTTGATACATGGCACACCGAACGTCTCAGCCTTACCAACAGGACTACTAGATCTCCCCGCCGAACAAAATCATCGGCAATTGTTAACATTCGGCAAACACTTGAGAAATCAGGTGGAAGAGTTTGTTCTCAAGGGTAGATGCGTACTGGCAAACCTATACCAGTTACGGGATAGAGCACATGAACTTCGTGTGGAGATCCAGCAGTCGGAACAAAGGATTGCAGAAAAGAGGCTTGAAGACGAAAGTACAATTGCAGATTTGCAATTAGCATATCAATCAGTATACTCTGAGGAAAACAAGCAACATCTGTTTGCTTAGAAGGAACAATTGGCGTACAAGGTGAAAGCCTACGACGCTCATTCAGTAGAGTTGATTGATTACAGAAGGGTGGTTGCCACTATTATCAACTTCCCAAGAATGTTGGTAATATCTTTCCCTTGCATGGAATATCAGCGTGAGGGAGGAGAATACGTCGAGTTAGTGACTATACAGAACCAGTTCAGGGATGTCATCCGCAGCACCTTTCTTGACGATCCAGAGGGTTGTAAGCTGGCTAAGGTAGCAGCTTTATCGACCAAGTTAGAAGAGGCAGCATCTCAATGCATTGACTTCGGAAATCAGCTCACAACGGGTGAGGTCATGCTCCGACGCCACGTCATCATCCTACAGAGCATTAACTCCCCAGAAGCTGATGAGGTCAATCAATGGATTGAGACACTGTTGATTAATGGCGAGCTATAAATGCACCAGAGAAGGACGCCATACACATTCCAAGTGGCATTCATGAGACTTGAGTTGACTTGATGCTTCTTTCCAAGTCAACTCAAGATGCTATTAAATGTAGTTGGAGTTAACTTGATGCTTCTTTCCAAGTTTTACTCCACTTTCCTTAAATCATGCATTGTCGATCCCACTAATTATTGATGTCTAATTGACTTCCAATGCATTTGTGGATCTAGATCCCACTAAAATGTGATGCTCATTCGAGGGAGACTTTATATTTAAGTTCACCTTTAGTTTGCTTTCAGTCAACTGAAGTAGTTTCCAGTTGACTCTTTGTTGACTTTCAGTTAACTGAAGTAGCTTTCCAGTTAACTGCTTGTTCCCCCTATTTAGGAATAAATCTTGCTAATTGATTGGCAAGAACTCATTGTTAACTCAAGGAGATTTTGGGGCTGCCCACTCCTTTGAGTCCTATAAATAAGAGCCTTGGGCTCATTATTTGTTTAACCTTTACTTGCTATGCAAAATTGCTGCGCCATTGTTGCCAACACTTTGAAAGCGAATATTTGTTCACTCTTGGATGAGAGTTCGTTGGATGATTGCAATTGTGCATGATTTCGTGCCTTTGCTTTCCCAACTTTTGTAGTTCGTTGATAAAGCATTGAAGAAGAATATCAGAAGGCGCTTGCATTTTGATCATCTTATTTGAGTTATGTCTACGTCCTGTGTTTAATAGCTTGTTGTCTCATTTCCCTCCTCGGATAGGAGTCCCTCCTCCTTGGATATTTGTTATTGACAGTTGCCGTTTGATGTTGTTTAATGTGTTGACTTCCAAGCTATACTTCGGATAGGAGTCCCTCCTCCTTAGCAAGCTCATTGGCCAAGGCATCGTGATTCTGTTGTTTCTAGTAAACTATTTCTTAAGCTCATACCTCGGATAGGAGTCCCTCCTCCTTGGCAGATCTCAGATCTAGTTTACCGTGCAGAGTGTTTGCTTGTACCAACCTTATCCCGGTGTATACCCGAGAGTTCAGAGCCTCGGTCATATCCTCTGGAGACGGCTAATTCAAGTGATCCAACCATTCCATTCCCGCTCCTTTACCCTCATGCTCTGTTCATCTTGAAGGTATTGGATAGATAAAAGCTAGTTAGTCGTAGTTAAGATCTGCAGAAACCAGAGAAAAGCTTAGCTACGGCGCATTGTGTTTGTGCACCCTTGTGTCCTGCCGCTGAAGCATAAAAAGATAGGAACTTTAGTTAACATTTCCCTTCCCTACGCATTGCTCCCAACAGAGAGGGACTTCCTCTTTAAATAACGGCGAAGTGTTGCAAACATTTGAAATAGCCGCGACGCTTACAATCAAAGACTCCAGAGGTGCTAATTTAAACGCTTCAACAATTTTTAGAATTTTGTACATGTGTTCCTAGACAACCTACCAAGATTCTATGATTGGTCTGGACTCTAAAACACCTTCCCTGTAAAATGATCGAAAAATGATTTGAGTAGGGTTTAAAGGGCTTTACTTATCACATTGGTCAAGTCAGAATCATCAAAAGACACGTTTTACTCTGGTGGGTCTATTTCTCTTTTTCAGGAACGAAGTTAGGAGCTCCACAGCCATTAATGGCAGATTGGCCAGTACCAGGCGCTGAAAGCTAAGCTTCAAAAGCTTCAACGATACAACCATGGCGGAAAAGGTTGAAAAAGATGTTGTTTGACGAAGGAGATTCCTGAAAACGAAAAAGGTCAAAATTTGACTAACTCTGGAGATGTTACGAAGGGGAGATTGCTCACATGTTGAAAAGGCGCCTTCTTCAAGCAGGGGCGCCCATGGTCTTTGAAGGTCAAACAAAGTCAGTAAGATCATCCGAAGCAGTCATTCTCAACGTTTGGTTGCTGGCTCAACAGTGAAACAAACATCCAGATCATCCGATGAATAGATCACTAGCAACTGCTGACGAAGCAAAAAGAGGCAGTTGAGGAATTGACAGGAAACCACAGTTAACGACAAAGTTGCAAGAAAAAGAGCCTTTTCAAAGCAAAGGCGCCCTTTCTTTTGGACTTCCAGATGCTGACCAATGACAAAAGGCCTCCTTTGATGACCTTCTCAGCTCAAGCAAATCTCGGAAACGCAACTGCAAGCATCAATACCTGACAGAGCAGTCAACGGATAATCTGGATCAAAGTAGGCAACTTGTCAGACGAAAATAATCAAGCTAAAAGGCAAAAGCGCCCTTTTCAAGGAGGGGCGCCCTTGGATAAAGGAACCCTAATTTGAGATCCAGATTTCTCGAAGACAGACATTCTTAGCAGAACAGAGCTGGGTACCTGATGAAACGTCATGTGAAAACATCTGACTCTCCGATCAACGAGAAATCCAGTTCAAGGCACGAGAGGTCATTTCAAATAAGCTGAAGAACGAAGACTGAAAAATCACTAAGGCATTGGCAAAAGCGCCCTTTCCTCGGAAAGGCGCCCAGTCTTTTGGAGCCCTTAACTCAGCTTTTTGTCATTCAGTCTCCCAGGCACTTCTTTCCAGTATGGATTCTGCTCCGCAGTGAATGTGTCCGTGATGTCTTAGGATCGACAGACAACGCCAGATTCAGGATCAAACAGGGGGTTTTCAGGAGAGAAAATACCAAAAAAACTTGCAAAAGATGAAAAGGGACGCCTAAAATAAGTCAAAGGTCATTTGTTGACTAAAGTCAAAAGCTCTTTGAGTTAAAGTTGGCTAAAACGCTCCACGATTGGTGGAAATCACCTTTTTAACTTCAGATCAAACTCAAATCACCTTTTGAGCTTGTGTTAGGTTCCCAAATTTGTGGATCTGAAGCCCAAACATATATATTCAAGGTGAAGGCGTCCATTTCATTATTTCATTGCAGGTTGAAAGACAAAAACAGCCACAAAGCTCTCAAAGGACGCCATTGAAGATCTGAAAGAGGTTTTCGTCCGTTCTTCATTTTTATTGCAGATCTGAAGCAGGAAAGGGTTGCTATTTTTGAGGATTGGATCAGAGATAGTTTTTTTTTGAAGATCAGCTAAAACTTCCAATCCACCTTCTGTCTTTTTCCTCTCTTCTCGTCTTAGGTTTTCTTGCATCTGACAGAAAAAGCAACAGGCTACATCAGATCTGATCAACTGGGTAGATTCAGCATCATTTTCCAGAGAAACCCATCTCGACAAATTTTCCAAAATCAACAAACTTGCTGCCCCTATTTTTGGGGGTTTTTCCGAAAAAGTTTCAGAATCCAAATCTGAGGAACTGGGTTTGTTCAGCATTGAAGCACGAACAAAACCCATGTGCCAGATTTTTTCCGGAAAAATACTTCTCGGCAGGGCGCTATTTTTAAGGGTTTCCGAAAATCATCTGAACTAGGTCAAGCTTACAGTCAATCTTCAAGTTTTTCAGGATGCAGTACTCCCAGGTGCAATACGAGACCAAGACGGTCTTACTCCATGATTACCTGAAAACAGTTGACACAAATCTACACCAAGTAAATCCAGTGGTCGATTTGGAGCAGTTAGAAGGCATGAATCAAATAACATTGCAGAATATCGAAGAATCCGGATTGCTGCAAGCCGCATCAATTCCCATCACACTACAAAGCGTAGAGCTCGTAATCGCTTGTATCAAGCATTACAACCCTACCACCAGAGAAATCAGAGCAGCAGATGGAAGGATTGTTTGCAGTTTAAAGCCTCAAGATATCGAAAGATGTTTTGATATTCCCTCACATCCTAACAGCAAAGTCATATCATTGACGGAATGTGAGAAAGCTTTTGAGACGGCCAAGGACAAATGTCAAAGGATAATGGCCGAAAAATGGCTAAAAGTGACAAAGGCAAGCTTGCCTAAGTTGTTGGGGCGAGGAGAATGTAAAGACGAGTACGCAGTGTTAATCACTCTACTCAACAGAGTCACTGGAGAAGAAGATGGTCGTCAATTCCAGCCATGGATGTACTATGTCATCGCTAAAATCATTGGCAGGAGGGAATACTATGACTGGGCCACTTTGATCAGTGACACACTCCACCGACAAATCACTGGGTATCTGGAAGCTCATAGGTTCCACATGTGCTCCTACCTGGTATACTTGATAGCCTTCCAAGGCGATTTCAGGTTATTGAACAATGTGGGAACCTTAGGTGTGCAGAAGGTTCACGAGTTTTTCACACGCCTTGAGTTTACTCAAGCGGAAAGACACTTCAAGAAGACAAGTGATCACTTCACCATGCACATAGTTCGTGAGCTTAACCATGAGATGCACGTGCGTATTTCGCAGACAGCCAGAGAGGCAATGGCGGATTGGGCAGATTGGTTTATCCAATTTCCTACATTCTCCTACATACGCGTGTATGGCTACATTGGCCACCCCGCCATGCTACCAAGACACCCTTCAGATAGGGTAGTTTTCATGGAGTTCCTGAGACAGTTGTCCGAAGTTCATGTCCACTTGCGCTTGAAGAGGAAGACAGCTGTTAACTTTCCCGTTGAAATGGGACTATATAGATGTGAATCCGCGGCAGATGCAAAGATGATGGGTCAAGAAACAAGGAGGTTTAACCTCAAATATCTCATTGATAGAAGATCTTATGATCCCAGAGGACTCTATGCAGCACACCTTGAGCAACACTCGTCACATAAGTCTTCTATGGAAGATTATTGGGTGAATTGTAAAGACGAGTATGAAGTGCGAAGAAGGAATTACAGCAGATTCAGACTCCCACAGATTGCTGATTTCATGTCAGCAGACATTGAGGGCCTGTCAGATGATGAAGGGGAAGTCATTCTCCCCACATTCTTCGCAGATTCAGTTGACTCCCAACCGCTCCCGAGAGTGGATTGGTATGCCAAAGAAGATACATCTATAGAAGAAAGAACGAGTAGAGTGGTTAGAAATAGCCAACTCTATCTCGACAGCAAGAAATCAAGGAAGGTGATACCTCACAGAACAGAGCCGCCACAGGTTCAGTCTACACCACCTTCCACTTCAAGAAGGAAACCTAGACAAAAGCAATGGTGCAATCCTCCCAAGGGATGAGGATGTCAAAACCTAGAACACAGAGGACACCAGTGGAGAAAGCCACACATAGTCCTGAAATAATCACGGGTATTGCTGCCCCAGAACAAAGAGTAGAGACTGCTACCCCTGATTCAGCCGAAGTTATCACAGGAGAACCAGCAGCAGTAGTTGTTGAAGAACCAGTGGCTGAGCCAATGGCAGAGGTAGCAACAGTAGAAGCAGCAGCAGAAACGGTGCCTGTTATGGAAGCAGAGCCGCCAACATCACCAGTATCACAGCGAACACAGGTCCTCATCGACTTGGATTCGCCACCGAGAGACATTACTCCAGCACAGTCTCACACATCTAGCGTTCAAGGGCCTCACGTCCCTCCTAGTGAAGTTCGCCGAGATTCTATTTGGCTCGAAGGTTTCCTAGGAAGGAAGAGGGAAAAACCCTCATATGAGCTTGACTTTACCGAATTCGACCACGTCCCACAAGACACGTCGGCGAAGAAGTTAAAGAAGCAAGTTCACATAGAAAGGAATGCAGAATGTGAGATCATCATAGAGACTGCCGCTCCACCAGTAGAGAAAAGCATACACGAGGTTCAAGTAGAGGACTACACTTTGTCTCAACTTAACCTCGGGAAGACTACACGACAGGTGGAGGCGGACCTTCTCGGAATAGCTTCGGTGAGCGCACAAGAAAGGATGGCCAAGGATGGTAAAGAAAAGGCAGCCTTAAAGGCTGAAAATCAGAAACTGAGGTCTTACATCACCAGCTTGATACATGGCACACCCAACGTCTCAGCCCTACCGGCAGGACTACTAGATCTCCCCGCCGAACAAAATCATCGGCAATTGTTAACATTCGGCAAACACTTGAGGAATCAGGTGGAAGAGTTTGTTCTCAAGGGTAGATGCGTACTGGCTAACCTATACCAGTTACGGGATAGAGCACATGAACTTCGTGTGGAGATCCAGCAGTCAGAACAGAAGATTGCAGAAAAGAGGCTTGAAGACGAAAGTACAATTGCAGATTTGCAATTAGCATATCAATCAGTATACTCTGAGGAAAACAAGCAACATCTTTTTGCTTGGAAAGAACAATTGGCGTACAAGGTGAAAGCCTACGACGCTCATTCAGTAGAGATGATTGATTACAGAAGGGTGGTTGCCACTATTATCAACTTCGCAAGAATGTTGGTAATATCTTTCCCTTGCATGGAATATCAGCGTGAGGGAGGAGAATACGTCGAGTTGGTGACTGTACAGAACCAGTTCAGGGATGTCATCCGCAGCACCTTTCTTGACGATCCAGAGGGTTGTAAGCTGGCTAAGGTAGCAGCTTTATCAACCAAGTTAGAAGAGGCAGCATCTCAATGCATTGACTTCGGAAATCAGCTCACAACGGGTGAGGTCATGCTCCGACGCCACGTCATCATCCTACAGAGCATTAACTCCCCAGAAGCTGATGAAGTCAATCAATGGATTGAGACACTGTTGATTAATGGCGAGCTATAAATGCACCAAAAAGGACGCCATACACCCTCCAAGTGGCATTCATGAGACTTGAGTTGACTTGACGCTTCTTTCCAAGTCAACTCAAGATGCTATTAAATGTAGTTGGAGTTAACTTGATGCTTCTTTCCAAGTTTAACTCCACTTTCCTTAAATCATGCATTGTCAGATCCCACTAATTAAGGATGTCTAATTGACTTCCATGATTTGTGGATCTTAGATCTCCACTAAATGTGGATGTCTATTTTGGAGGGAGACTTTACATTTAAGTTCACTTTAGTTTGCTTTCTCAACTGAAGTAGTTTCCAGTTGACTCTTTGTTGACTTTCAGTTAACTGAAGTAGCTTTCCAGTTAACTGCTTTTCCCCCTATTTAGGAATAAATCTTGCTAATTGATTGGCAAGAACTCATTGTTAACTCAAGGAGATTTTGGGGTTGCCCACTCCTTTGAGTTCTATAAATAAGAGCCTTGGGCTCATTATTTGTTTAACCTTTACTTGCTATGCAAAATTGCTGCGCCATTGTTGCCAACACTTTGAAAGCGAATATTTGTTCACTCTTGGATGAGAGTTCGTTGGATGATTGTAATTGTGCATGATTTCGTGCCTTTGCTTTCCCAACTTTTGTAGTTCGTTGATAAAGCATTGAAGAAGAATATCAGAAGGCGCTTGCATTTTGATCATCTTATTTGAGTTATGTCTATGTCCTGTGTTTAATAGCTCATTGTCTCATTTCCCTCCTCGGATAGGAGTCCCTCCTCCTTGGATATTTGTTATTGACAGTTGTCGTTTGATGTTGTTTAATGTGTTGACTTCCAAGCTATACTTCGGATAGGAGTCCCTCCTCCTTAGCAAGCTCGTTAGCCAAGGCATCGTGATTCTGTTGTTTCTAGTAAACTATTTCTTAAGCTCATACCTCGGATAGGAGTCCCTCCTCCTTGGCAGATCTCGGATCTAGTTTACCGTGCAGAGCATTTGCTTGTACCAACCTTATCCCGGTGTATACCCGAGAGTTCAGAGCCTCGGTCATATCCTCTGGAGACGGCGAATTCAAGTGATCCAACCATTCCATTCCCGCTCCTTTACCCTCATGCTCTGTTCATCTTGAAGGTATTGGATAGATAAAAGCTAGTTAGTCGTAGTTAAGATCTGCAGAAACCAGAGAAAAGCTTAGCTACGGCGCATTGTGTTTATGCACCCTTGTGTCCTGCCGCTGAAGCATAAAAAGATAGGAACCTAGTTATACATTTCCCTTCCCTATGCATTGCTCCCAGCAGAGAGGGACTTCTCCTCTTTAAATAAAGAGTTTTAAACATTACTCAAACCTTGTCGTGGCATCCAATGTTTTTTTGACCAAAATGGGGGTAGACCTTTTGGAAGGTCCAAGAGTTTGACCATGAGGCAATACTTGACACAATAAAGAGTAGAGAAAACCTGGATGGTTCGTTGGATTAATTTGTAAGTATATGTGCATTGGTTCTTATTAATTTTATACTTGTATGCACATTAATTTTTTTGATGTCAATGCTATGATCATCTTCTTTTACTTTGCATAAATTTGTAAGTAAGCTGCTAAACATTGATTGGTGCCCCTTGCAGAAAATGAAGATTTATGACTCATGCAAGAGAATCTTAGCCAGAAAAGCAATGCAACATCCTTATTTTGATGATCTTGAAAAATCTCAATTATAATTTTAAGACATTACAAAAGTGTGTGCGAAGCTTGGTGAGGGAATTTCAAGTTATTCGTTTGAAGTTAACCTTATCATGAGCGCCTATGATGTAGAAATTATAAGAGGATCTTGGATTTCAAGTTATTCTGTTCATGAGAGGTGTTGTGTGCAAGAGGTATCTTGGAACTCCTAGTGAAGATGTATGACCAAGAGTGACTAAGTTGAGAGATTGGCATGCCTATCTGTAAGTGCCTTCCATCTATTTTCATTTCATTTCCATTTTGGATGCTCTTTCTTTTTCTTATTCACCTCCCTTGCACACAAAACTTTGCAAAAAAATTTTATAACCATAACTAAGCGTTTCCATTGATTGTAGAATCATACAATGGGTGGAAGGCTTAATATGACATTTTAATGCACTCAAAACCCTTAAAACAAGGTATACAAACTAACCCTCAGTAATTGGCTTCTAAACTACAAAAAATCACTTAAAATCCAACCAAACCAAAATGAAAATGGAGTTAATTCTACCGCCCACCTAATTCCATTAAAAAGAGAGCACAATCACTCCAAGCTACGTTCACCCGGCTTGATCCCTTAAGGGTCCAAAGTGCAAAAGGGAAACAATCTTTAATGGGGTGTTATACGGAAACCGTGGTGCTTAAAAAATATCCCTCTGAACCTACGAGATCATGTTGGGCCCCTCTATAATAACCTCTCTTGGTTTTTGTTATCTCGGAGCACGATTTTCTCGGGGTGTCTAGTTTTCACTTGATGGAAAAAGTGTCAAATGCAAGCAGTGAAGAGTTACAAAGTGGTGCAACTTTTGTTCTACGGCTCATGTGAGCAAATGGACTATTCCAACATGTCTCAATAGGTATTTTTACGCTAGGAATGGTCCTCTTTCACACCCAAACACGTGGAATCACTCTAAGCTATGTTCAACCAGATCGATCCCTTAAGGGTCCAAAGTGCAAAATGGCTGCAAACTTCAGCATGTTGTTACTTAGATACCATGATACTTAAAAACTTCTCATCTAATCCTACGAGATCATGTTGGGCCCTTCTACAATAACCTATCTTCATTTTTGTTATCTCATAGTGGTTTTCCCATGGTATCCAATTTTCACTTGATGGAAAAAGTGTTAAATGCAAGCAGTGAAAAATTGCAAAGTGGTGCAACTTTTGTTCTACAACTCGTGTGACCAAACAGACTGTTCCAAAATGTTTGAATAGGTATTTTTATGCTAGGAATGGTCCTCTTTTGCACCCAAACATGCATAATCGCTTCAAACTACGTTCAACCGTATCAATCCCTTAAGGGTCCAAAGTGCAAAATGGTTACAAACTTCAACATGTTGTTACTCGGATACCGTGATGCTTATAAATTTTTTGTCTAATCCTATGAGATCATGTGGGGCCCTTTTACATTAAATTATCTTGGTTTTCGCTATCTCAGAGTGGTTTTCCCGTGGCGTCCAATTTTCACTTGATAGAAAAAGTGTCAAATGCAAGCAGTACAAAGTTGCAAAGTGGTGCAACTTTCGTTCTGCAGCTCGTGTGACCAAACAGACTATTCCAACACATCCTAATAGGTATTTTTATTTTATGCATGGTCCTCTTTCACACCCAAACATGTGGAATCACTTCGAGCTACATTCAACCAGATCAATCCATTAAAGGTCCAAAGTGCAAAATGACTGCAAACTTCAGCATGTTGTTACTTAGATACCATGATGCTTAGAAACTTCTCATTTGATCCTATTGGATTGTGTTGGGCCCCTCTACAATAACCTATCTCGGTTTTTGATATCTCATTCCCGTGCTAGCAAATTTTCACTTGGGGAAAAAGTTGTCAAATGCAAGCAGTTGAAAGTTACAAAGTGGTGCAACTTTCATTCTGCTGCTCGTGTGACCAAACAAACTATTCTAACACGTTTGAATAGGTAATTTTATGCTAGGAATGGTCCTTTTTCACACCCAAACACGTAGAATCGCTTTGAAGTACATTCAACTAGATTGATCCCTTAAGGGTCTAAAGTGCAAAATGGATGCAAACTTCAATATATTGTTACTTGGATACTGTGATGCTTAGAAACTTCTTGTTTGATCCTATGGGATCACGTTGAGCCCCTCTACAATAACCTCTCTCAGTTTTTTCTATCTCGAAGGCATTTTCCCGTGGTGGTGAATTTCCACTTGGGGAAAAAGTAGTCAAATGCAAGTAGTTGAAAGTTGCAAAGTGGTACAACTTTTGTTTTACAGTGATTGTGACCAAACGAACTGTTCCAATGCATCCAAATAGGTACGTTTACACTAGGCATGGTCCTCTTTCACACCCAAACATGCGAAATCAGTCTGAGCTACGTTCAATCGGATCAATCCCTTAAGGGTCCAAAGTGCAAAATAGCTACAAACTTCAGCATGTTGTTACTCGAATATCATGACGCTTAAAAACTTCTCATCTGATCCTATGGGATCACGTTGAGCCCCCCTACAATAATCTCTCATTTTTTGCTATCTCGGAGGCATTTTCCCGTGGTGGCGAATTTTCAATTGGGGAAAAAGTTGTCAAATGCAAGTAGTTGAAAGTTGTAAAGTGGTGCAACTTTCGTTCTGCAATTCGTGTGACCAAACGAATTGTTCCAATGCATCTGAATGGGCAATTTTATGCTATACATGGTCCTCTTTCACACCCAAACACATGGAATCGCTCTAAGTTACGTTCAACCAGATCGATCCCTTAAGGGTCCAAAGTGAAAAAGGGAAGCAATATTTGATGGGCTATTACTTAGAAATCACAATGCTTAGGAACTCATATAATCCTACGAGATCGCGTTGACCCCCTCTACAATAACCTCTCACATTTTTTGTTATCTCATAGGTATTTTCCTGTGGTGTCCAATTTTCATTTGATGGATAAATTGTCAAATGCAAGCAATGTAAAGTTGCAAAGTGGTGCAAATTTCATTTTGCAATTTGTGTGACCAAACAAATTACTTCAATGCATCCTTATAGGTACATTTATGGTAGGAATTGTTGTCTTTCACACCCAAACACATGAAATTGCTCCAAGCTACGTTCAACTGGCTTGATCCCTTATGATGGCATGCAAAACAATCAAAAAGAGAAACATACACACGAAAGTTGAAAAGTCTAAATTTTCCACACAAAAAGCATATGATCATTGGAAACTTGAAGTTAGTGGTTTTTGAAGAGTTTGAAGGAGAATATCAATCAAATATCTCTGTTTCTTTATTAATTTCTATGCATTTTCTTCATTTCCATCCTGTGTATGGGTCCATACAACAAGAGTTTTCTCTAAGATGATTTTAATCTATTGTAGAATGGTTTTAGCTTTGATTAGAATCCATTCTTATCGAATTCTATTAAGTTCCAAGCAACTTAGAAGTAGATTTTTGAAACATTTCTGAATTTTCTCATACAAGGGTTTGAGTGTTGTGCGAACCCCAATCCCAATACTTGCAAAACAATAAGAACCAACACATTAGATTAGAGATTACAAGCAAGAACAAGGATTCACCATGAAATCCATTTACCAAGTTCAAATTAGGAAAAAAAATAACAAAGAACACAATGAAAACAACAAAATAAAGATTGAATTCTAATTAAACTAGCAAACTCATGATCCCATGGGGGAATTGGTGCCAATTTGATGTGAAAATTGGCCCTTTCCCAATTCCTATGATGCAAGATTGATGTATGTTGATGAATGTTGATGAGTGATCCACTTTGTTGAATGATGGTGAGTGCTTAAATGGAAAAACCTGCATAACCTAGCTATGATTCAATGATATTGGATGGAAATGGCTAAATATTTGAGCATAATAACTTTACTCAAAATGTGGATGATCAAATGAGGAATGAAGCTTCTTATTTATAGATGAGATTGAAGGATGAATGTCCAAAATTGAGCAATGTGGGACTAACATTCATCCAATGGCAAGGTGCCACTTGTCAATCCATGAGTGGATGGAGGATGAGCAAGTTTTGAGGATTGTACCAATATATGCCTATTTTTTAATTTTGAATTTTTTTGAAATGACTTGCAAGAGGGAAGGGAAAATGCATTAAATGCCACTTGGCTCAAGGAAAAGGAAATGTAAGAGAGAGTAAATTTCTTGTTGGATGTACATGTCAACTTGGAATTTGAATTCAAACTTGGAGGAATATTCCAAAAAATGCCTTGTTGAGGAAAATAGAGATTTAATAAATCAATTAAATCTATTTTCATTTGCAAGTGGTAAATGCTAGAGGATGGGACATGATAGTAGATTAAATTAATCCAAGTTAATTAATTTAATGAGAGATTAGTTGATGTGACAAATTTGACTTATATTTGTGGATTTATTTAAATCAAATATGAGAGGAATGTGATAAGAGATTAATTAAATAAAGATTTTAATTTATTTAATTAAAAGAGATGATGTTAGATTAAACTAAATAAGGTTTTAATTTATTTAATTTAATAGATAGACTTTAGGGATTTAATCAAATAAAATAAATTATTTAATTAAATAGGGATAATTAGATCAAATTGATTGACTTAATTAACAAAAGAGAGAGAGACTTAATTAGATAAAATGATTTATTTAGTTAAGGGAAGGAAATTGATGAATTTAATCAAATAAGGAATCAAATAAGGAAACTTGATTAAATGGTTAGAACGAAGGATGATTCAGGATGAAACGATGTTAGTAGTCGGGATTGAATGCACAATGTCAATTGGTACATTTTAGGTGTCTACATTTTGCCCCTCTTTGAAGCAATGCACTTGTTGCATTGGTTTAAAGAATAAACGATCTTATCAAAAAAAAAAAAAATCACTTTTAAAAACTTGTCCCATTGTTGCCTGGCGAGAGAAAACATGCCAATATATTGCCCCCTCAAGAGATTGGACGAAAATTTCATTTATTGGGTGATCTCGCGAAAAAAGAGGACAAGGTGCCCGATAGGTCCAAAAAGGCTCCAGGAGGCCAAAAACATGTCTAAACAAAATAAAACAATGTAAAATAAGCCTCAATTGATTAAAAATAGCTTCAAGGGTCCAAAACCCTAGCAAGATAGCCAATCAATGTGAAAAAACCCTAATTTTCAAGCTTAAAAGGGGCCCAAGGGGTCACTTTCAAGTCATTTTCACACACAACCATCTAGCAACCTTGAGATTTGAGCTCTGACCTCTTAACGATATGGTGCAATGACAGGTTCCAATGCACATTTCTGACCGAGTCTGGATGTACCAGCGGCCACCTGGCATTGGGGCACCAATAAGTGATCCTTACTTGAGCTCTGTTTTTCATTTTTAACATTCATTTAATGCTTTCAAAGTCAGTCCTTCTACAACGGTGCTATATAGCACTGCTCAGAAATCAAGCTGCATTGCTCGGTGTCAAATTGTGCCGTAGAGGTGGAGTTTGGAGTTTGAAAATAAACTCCAAACTCTGACATTGAGCTCGTTGCCGGTGGGGTGATTTCTAAACTGTGATGTGGTGGTTCTTTATCTTTGAAAACTATGCTACTAGGAAGGAAAGTGCACCGCGGTGGTGTGCTTTTGGCCTTTTGTGCCCTAGTGTTGGAGTTTGATTAAAAATCAAACTACGACACCTTCACGGATTGCGATGCTGGAGTGGTTTCTTGGACGCTCGGTGAAAGATTTTTCAAAATTTTTAACATGATGACCCTTCTTGATGCAGGATGCGGCGAGGGAGCTATACTCCTGAGATCATAGGTCATGAGATCTCTTTAGTTACTTGCAAGACCTGAGCGACAGAGATCAGGACCAACTTTGAGACATGGGTTGTGGTATATCGCTTATGTGGCACCCATTCGCACCCACCTTGGCATGTTGTCAATGCTTGCCGAGAGATGGCACAACAAGACCTCTTTGTTCCACCTTCCCATCGGTGAGGCCACCGTCACCTTGGAGGAAATTTGGTTTATCCTAAGATTGTCGATTCATGGTCAGTGTGTCATTTTTGATATGGATGAGGGGCAGGATTCCTGCCACAGAGTCCTAGCCATAGAGGATATCGTTATTTGTGAGGGGCAGATCAAGCTCGAGCGACACAAGGCCCTGGCACCTCCCTTCCGCTTTGTTGTTGTGGCTATTATTTCAGGTCTCGTTACCCCAAACTGATGAGGTCGGTACTTCAATCCTGGTTGGGGACTCTGCTGGGAGCGGATGGTTCGTGATAGGCCAGTCCATTTTGCATGGGGTCCTGTTCTTCTTGCCTCTTTGTACAAAGATCTCCATGAGTATGTCTACATGGATGGCAGAGCACTCAGAGAAACTAGGGTGACACTTCTCCATGTATGGGCATGGGAGCACATTGCTATTCTTCATCCATGCATTGTTCCAGTTTTGATGGTTCCCGATGATCCCCTCGTATGGCATTACAGAGGTGGTGTGTCCTTCACACACACAAGTGAGCACGAGATCCCCTATTGGAGAAGGGTCCTGGATGAGATGCAAGTATTTATATGGCATCCATACCTTGGTCAGCCCGGATGGGTCGGCGATGTAGATCAACTTTTCTTTTCTTGTCAGGATCGCTTCATGCAGGGGTGAGAGCACACCATGATCGAGAGATATCTACCCAAGTGCATGCAGCATCAGTTGGTGAGCCCCAGGATCAACTAGACAACGATTGTGTGGTCATATTTTCTTGCACCATGTCACAGGTTTCATGGGGGTGATACATTCCTACCTTAGAGGCCGTGGACAGTTTCAAATAGTTAGTAGCTTGGCCATGGGCTTATGATCAGGGGCTCGTAGATCCAGGCACGACACAGGCATACAGGGATTGGTTTCGGCCTCCCCTACATTTGACTATTCCAGGAGCAATCCCCGATTGGCAGAGGGTGAGAAGTAGAGGGGGAGGATGAGGATGGAGGGATGGTGCACGATAGGACCAGCTAATCAGCCTCTAGTTCAGCCAGATCAGGTCAATGCACAGATGCAGGATCAACAGTAGGTGCTAGTAGGTGCACCACCATGGGCTGGGGTTGAGGATCAGCCTCAGGGATAGCCTCCACGAGCATAGCCAACAGGGTAGGTGGATCCTCGAGATACATTGATTGCACAGCTGCAGGCCGAAGTGCAGACTTTGACAGGGGAGAGAGATCAGGCTCGAGTAGAGAGAGAGTAGATTAGGGCCGAGAGGGATCAATCCATACAACAGACACATGCTATAGATTTATAGGCGGCCACAGAGCTAGGTTGGAGACAACAGTTGGAGAGCATGGAAACCTCCTTCTCTTAGGTTACAGTGTCCATTCATTCCTACAGAGATGTCGCTCGAGAGGCCAAGTACTACCGAATGCATTATCATGATGCCATACCCAGAGTAGCACGGGTCCCAGAGTACTCGCAGCGGACCAGGTACAAACCAACAGAGGGTAGACCTTGATCGAGATGATATCATCTTTTGTGCCTTATGGGCTCCTTTTTGATAGCCCGATGGGCCATTTTGTACTGATTAACATACATGTACAGTGATTCAATTATTTTTTACTATGACAGTTACATTATTGATGATATAAATGAGTCGATGATGATTTTGATATGATGTGTACCATTTATTTATGCATGTATGGATGATTCTATTTCTATATGTTGTGCAATGATGTTTATGTGATGCGTTTATTTATGCATGTATGGATGATTCTATTTCTATATGTTGTGCAATGATTATGACTAACTGATCTATATTATGTTGATGCAAATGGTGATGTGATATGTGATATGGAATGTAATATGCAAAATGATATGGTGATATTATGCTTATAAAATGAAATGATTATGGATGGATGTACGCTTTGTATGTAATGAATTTTTATGTTTCTATTTATGCTGATGATGATGTGGAATGATTTATGAAAAAATGATTGTGATACTATTTATGAGATGACATGGATGATTAGTGGATGATATAATGTAATGTGAATGCAATGGTCGTGTTTTATATGATATAATGCAAATAGGATGGTTTTCTAAGATGCTTAGAATTAAAAATATTATTATCCTAAACATATTAAATGATAATGTAATGTATGTGATGCATTTAATGTGATGTACTATATGTAATGATATGATGATGTTCTATGAAAAATGAATGTAATGTGTGAGATGCCTTTATGATGTTATGTGAGTACGTATGCAATGGATTATCTTATAATGCTTATGTACCTATTATGAATGATAATGCAGTAGGTGGAAATGTGAAATGGTTATGAAATGTTTATGCAAATGAATGTTATGCAATGATTTATGTGATGAATGCAATGTGATGCAAAAAATGGATGCAATGTAATAAAATGGATGTGCTTATCTATGAAGAATGCTTATAATAACATGTTTATATGATGATGAAAATTCAATGCATGTGTTTCCCATATGATATGTTTATGCAATATGCTAATGATTTGTGGATGCAGGATCGATGGCAATGATGATGGCGATGATGATCAACTGTCATAGTACCTTGTTAGTGCGATGAGAAAGAAGAGAAGAAGTCATTTCAACAAGACACAAGATGATGAAAATGCAAAATGATGATGATTACTTACCGACGAATTGGGATTTTCAAAGGGACAATTTCCTTATGTTTGATGACACACGTAGTACGATGCATCAAGGTATAGAAAACCAGGATGGTGTTGTACCTAGTGTGATTGGCTTTGACTTGACAAACATATAGGAG